>JANHZU010009110.1:341-10885 GCA_032468055.1 Acrochordus granulatus | reverse complement strand
TCTCTGCTTCTTACTACACTGTCTAGGTTTGCCATAGCTTTCCTCCCAAGGAGCAAGTGTCTTTTGATTTCATGGCTTCAGTCACCATCTGCAGTGATCTTGGAGCCCAAGAAGGTGAAATCTGCCACTGCTTCTATTTTTTCCCCTTCTACTTGCCAGGAAGTGATGGGACCAGTTGCCATGATCTTAGTTTTTTTTAATTAATGTCAATTAGATGGTTCTATATCTGTCCTAAAAATCATGCTCTGAGTGCTCTTTAATGGTTCTGTAGCAAATTTATGTAAAGTATCCTGGAGTACCAGGGTTAGTACTTTTTAGTGTTTTCCTAACTTATATGAGGTAGATGAAATGGTTCTCATATCTGCAGTTGACATAAAATAGGACAGCTACTATTGTAAAAGACCAAAACAAAAATTCAGAATCATCTTGGTATGTTAGAGAAGTGAGCTGAAAATAACAGAGTGAAACTTAGCAAAGTTATGCATCTAGGAAATAGAAAAATTGCATAAACGTATGATGTAGAATTCCTGGGTAGTGATAAATAACTTGGATTTATACTTTTATCACAAACCAAATATGAATCAGTGATGTGCCTCAATTATTCAGATTAATCAGTGATCAGTGCCTCAAGTATTATCTACATGTCTCGGGAACAGATTTTATTATTCAGAAAAACTGGAAAAAATGCAAAGAAGTACAATGAGACTGATTTTATGAGGAGAGAGAAAGAAAGACTGAGAACTGACAAAAGATGGCTTGAGGGAAATTTTTAAATACCTGAAGCATATCATCAACAAAAAAGTGAAGGTCTGTTCTCTATCATTCCAGAGAACAAGATACTAAATAATGGTACGAAGTTACAGATATTGGTAAATGTAATAATACACTTCTTAGTGGTAAAAGTAATGTGAAACTACAGATACTGAAGGAGGTAATTCCTTTTCCTACTTTGGATGTAGTCAAGTAGTTCATCTGTCAGGAATGCTTTTATTTGGATTCCTGCACCAATCAGAAGGTTGGGCTTGATAGCCCAAATGGCTCTATGTTTCTATGAACTTGGAAGGAAAATTAATAGCTAGAAATAGATGAATTTCATTGACTACTTGTACTGTTTTTTACTACCTAGCTCTGCATTAGCAAAAATGCAAAATGCTTTCAATGTCTTCCCCAATTTATTCTTAAAACACAAATAAAGAGATCAAATCAACAGCTCCAAATTATTAGGAAAAATATATCTGCATCTTCCTTTTATAAATATAAGATTCTAACTCAGGCAGCAGCCCCCATTTTCTTGACCCTTAACTTATTTCTAACTCTGAATCCCACACTTTACTACTGTAGCAGGAGCAGCAACAACACAGAAATCAGTTTATATTCCAATAAATTACAGTGATCCCATTGAATTCAAATACTTATTTTTTTACAATAGGACTGAAAAGCACAATGACACCACAGCGGAGATTAATTAAAGCAAAGCTTAATTTGGAATCTTCAGATACTGAACTGGATGCATGGTCCTAATGACCATAATATAGTGCCACAGTTAACAATATGAAATGAAAACGATGACAAATACCAAAACTATAGATTTAAAATAATGCTGAGTAGTATCTTGTCATGCTGTCTCTTAGGATAACTCATCATGAAAGGAGAAGAAAATCATTACATTCACAGATGCCAGTTCTAGCATTAAGAATAATTGTGTGATTTTTGAACCCACTTTTCAAACTCCAGTTCAAATTCTTTGTGCAACTCCCAAGCTCATGGAAGTGGCACTGGCACCGAGCTAAATTTCAAAATGCCAAAAGCCACAGAGAAACTGATTTGGATCAAAAAACCAATATAGTAAGGATTACTGCTGTATGGACCTGGATCCTGAGTAAGGCTAATAAATAGGGACTAGAGTGAGAGGTAAAACTTGAGATCTTTCGTGTGAAGTTTTTTCTTCCTACAGAGCAAGTAGTACAGTTTGTGGTAGGATTATATACTTAAATCTTTAGGCACTGTTTGAAACTTCTTAAAAAAAGCCTTATAAAAATCAAATGGGGATTCGAGCCCCATTATCATAGTTCACTCTTCTTTACAATGCAAGGGGGATTTTTCTCTCCTCTAAGTTACAATCAGATAGGTATGATGGTTTTGAAATCCATAATTACAGGTACTGAAGACTGAGCTCTTTGGCAAGAAACAGCATAACCTTTCAGAAGTTCATTGTAAAAAATAATACACACACATACGCACAGAGAGAGAGGAAAAGTTGTAGATGAACAGTTTGCATACAGAAATATGTTAACATAACTTTCAATAATTAATTAGTGAAAGAAGTAATACATATCAAGGAGTCACATTTTTGAAGACTGTGCTAGTTTCCTTCACTTTCATACTTACTAGTGTGTTCTGAAAACACTAATTCTAAGCTTTTGACAAAAAAAGCTTTCATCCATTATCATACTGAAGTCTGACATTAGTATTCTTAACACGATCTTGAATAAATGAAAAAACTGATAAAGCTTTTCACTTCCATTAGAGGACTGTTTGAAATTAGCATTTCTTTCAAGAGAAAAGGGTAGCTTATGATATGTTTTCAGATCTGATGGTAAAAAGTAAATGTCATAATAATAATGAATTATGAAAGACCAAATGCAAATATAGAATGCTTTAATAAGATCCAATTTAATAAAGTCTGTAAAAATAATGGACTTTTAATAACACAGGTCACAAAAGGCAAAACAGTGGAAATTCTGAGGACTAGCCACTAGCAAAAGCTTATTAATTCTTAATTATGTTCATGAAAGGCAACTTAAATCGTATATTTTCTTATGCCTTAGGATAATATTTTAGGTAACAACTGATCTGAAAACTACCTGATGAGCATAAGCCTTTTTGTCCCATGCTTTAGAAGGTAAATTATTTGAAAAGATAAACGGCATTAAAATGTCACAGGCTGAAAAGCATTTGATATCAACATCCAAAACAATATCCAACACTTAATTTTTGTTTTACTAACAAAAAAACATCTATATTTCAGAAATCTAGAATGATAAGTAAAAATTCATGATTGCAAGTGAGGATGATTCTGGGAACTATTAAAGTTTAAGAAGTTAGAGCCAATTTTGAATGTTACTGGCTTTAACTAAAATATGGAAATGATTAAATTTTCAGTAAATAATCATATGGGATTAACAAATTGTTCAAAAGATAGATTAATTGTATTATATGATAATGACCTACAAGTGCTAGTTGGCCATTACTGCTCTGTGGAAATCACAGAATGGGATATGCCCCCTGATTTTATTAGGAAATGTTTAGCAAGTGCAGATCCAGGCCTAGGCTGAATCTGAAAACTTTTTGCTGTCCACCATGGATCTGTGACATCCTTATTTTGACTTCTCAGCAAATTGTCTTAAAAAGTCATCCTGGTCAAACTAACTGCTAAGTTATGTAAGCCACATTTTATCTAGACTATATAGATAATTTTATAATTTATACCCAAAAAAGAAACTAAGTTTTACAGAAGTTTGAAAATACATACTTGAAGGGACCAAATCCAGTTCAGTAGACATGGGCCAAGAAACTTATTTCTATACCATCTTATGGTAAATTTACTGTAGAGTTTTCCATAGTAAAAGAATATTTGCTGAATATTACTAAACTTATCCAACATCTATTCAATATGATGAATTTTATACTGCGCAAAGACGTGTCTCATTAAAATGTAAGAATAACATTTTATGCTATTAATATTTGATACTTAAATGTAGAACTGGAAGATATATTTTATTCATGACATGACTATCTCAGCCAATTCTACAAACCATCCGCTTAGCCCTGCTTTTCTTTAAAGACAGTTGCTACTTTTAACTGGATTCATGTAACACTCCTTGCTACATCCTTCTATATGCAATGACTGGTCAGTAGCAGTAAAAAGCTATCTTTGTTTAGAAGCTTATTTTAAAATGTTTAAATTTCCATCATTTGGAACTCATTACCGAATCACCAAAATCGCCTTTCATCAGATAACTCCCAGAGCAGCCTTAACCAAAACTGATGGATTAAAGTAACATAAGACTGTAGGACAACATAAGTCAAGCAAAGATTAGTTTATGTATTATTCTTTCATGCATGGTTTCCCTATGATGGTAATTGGGCATTTGGTGTCTATGTTTATATGCTGAGCATCAGTTTATAATTATATGTTTTCATACTATTATTATGCAGCTGGAAATCAGATGACAATTCAAACAGATATACTTCTTTACAAATGCTTATGATGCAGCATTTACATTTTATTTCTCAATCTGGAGGCTTCTAAATTTCCCTGGATAACTGAGGATTTTATAGCATTTTCAGCAATTTACACTGTTTGCCAAAGGAGAAATGGTGAGTCTGCCCCTTTAAGACTGCGTGGTGACTGTGACTCTGCCCATTCCCCCCCTTTTGCTCTTCACCATGAAAGCCTCTGGACTGAGCTTGAATGAATAGAAGAGCAATGGGGGATAAGTCAATTTTACACCTATTGACTTTTATCCTTCTTTGGATACAACATGTTTGAGAAAGTCCTTGAGATAAGGCCGAAAGCTTACAATAACATCAAAAATTTATGTCCAGATGCTCAGATTTAGAAGCCTCCAGATATACTTTCCCTGGATGATTGAGGATTTTATCGAGTTTATTAATCAATGTTTATCTGCATAGCAGGAGAGGAAATGGAAGTAACAAGGGAAGGGTAATACATAAATTTGACTCAAGTTGAACATCAAATATTATAGTAATGGTATTCCTTTTATTAGATTGTTTTATAATTCAAAATATGAGAATTATAAGTGAGTTGACTTTTTCATTTGGGCAAGCAAAGTGAGAAAAATCATGATTGATTGAAAAGGAGTATTTTTCTCCTATTGCCCCCAGTTAGTTTATTTGAATGGTAGATCTGACCTTCTAGCCATGTGAGTTGGGGCAGAAATTGGAAAAAGAAAGAAATACAATTCAATTCCAAACCAGTTGCTTATGAACATTTTCTTTTCAAAGACAAAATTAATCTTCCTTGAGATTAATTTCCAAACTTTAATTCAGTTATGCTCTTTTCCTGATCTACTGTATAGTGTAGCAAAAGAAGTTGTATACTGCAGCAACAGAAGAAATAACCTGCCCCATCAGTAAAGTTATGATACATATCTGTGTCAATTATTTATCAACAAAGTTGTAATACATATCTATACCAATTAGAATTGTTGGAATGATTATACTTTTAATTAGATGTGTTATGACTTTATTTCCCTGGATAACTGAGGATTTTATAGCATTTTCAGCAATTTACACTGTTTGCCAAAGGAGAAATGGTGAGTCTGCCCCTTTAAGACTGCATTTCAGAAATCTATCTGGACTCAGTGATATATAAAAGTTATAAAAAACAAACATTTGTGTTTTATAATTTCCCATAATTTCTAGAGCACTTCAGCACAATATACATATTTGCATATGTATTTAATTGATAGAAATGATGCACGGAAGATGTTAGAAGTCTTCAGCTGCATCAGCCTTTTACAAAGCAACAGTAGGTTCTCATTCACAACCTGATCAGTCATCTAATAATACCTTAATAAGTTCCTTCTTGATGTTCTGATAAGGAGAGGATTTCTCATACTGTAGCTTCATTAACTTTTAAAAATAAAAACCATGTGCACTGAAACTATTTTGGTTTAACAATGTGTATAAAAATGAACACATTGTTCCAATTTAAATCCATTTATTAATAGCCTTATATAAAACATATAAACTTTTATATGCAGCCACTAGAGGCTTTGAATTGGGATGTGGAGTTTTTTTTTCATTGACAGTATATGGGCTTTAGTTTATTAGACAGTAAAGTCTGAATCTGTTAATAAATAAGATGCTCTGAGTGGGAGGGTAATTTGCATTATGCCAGTTAGATTTCTCAGTGTTCATTGACTAGTGTTAATACATACTATTCATGTTAGTACATACTGGTCTATGCTGCCTGCTACAAAAGCCCAGATCTTCTTTAGATGGTCATTCTCACAAAATGCATTCAAGTAGCTTCTGTTTTATTCTATGACCTTTACTTTGTGAATTAATTTCAGGGTTCTATTTTTCTCAGGTATTGGATAGTAGCCCCCTATTTGCATACAGACAACCATTACAGTAGCCCTCAACTTACACCAGTTGCTTAAGGACCATTTGAAGTTATGACATACTTAAAAAAGCTATTTATAACCAATTCTCAAAGGTACAACTGCTGCACATATACCCTACAGTCATGTGATTGCATTTTGGGCACTTGGCAACTAATTTGCATTTAAAAAATGTTAAAACGTAAAAATTCAAACAATGTTGATTTTGAGCTGCCAAAAGTCCATTAGGAGATCGGTGGCATATAAATATGATAAATAAATAAAAAATAAATAAAACTGGTTGCATCCCATGGTCATATGACTGTGATTTGGGATGGTTTTTAACCTGCCCATTGGATTTTCTGGATTCATTTAACAACCACATGGTTTGCTTAACAACCACATGCTTCACTTAATGACCATAATGATTAACTCTACAACCACTGTAAATAAATATAAAATCAAGTCCAGTCACATGGTGCCTTGACTTGTGACTGCAATGACTTATGACCAAAATTCCAGGCTCCATTGTGCTTATAAGTCAATGACTACCTGTAAACTTGAAGCAGATTTTCACAAATAACAAGAAGATAATGATGTTAACCAAACCCTGCAACAAATCGAGATTCTGTTTTGTCCTTACATCAACGCTAAAAGTACCATCACAGGTTCTAAAACATACACAAGATTTGAGGAACCTTCCCATTACCTTCCTCCAATGTGATATATGCCATCATTTGCTGGCAATGCCCTTCTAGATTATACATGGGATAAATTTTGTACAACAGAATTAATGGATACAAGTTTGACATTAAGATTTAAAACAAGACAGAATAAACAAATATCAGAGCATTTCTACCTCCCGGGACAGTATGGCATATGTCAGATGATTGTTTTCAGAAAAAAAAGGGGGATTTTAAAGCCACCAGTAAAGAAAAAAATACTGAGCAATTTCTATACATCAAATGGTTTTAGGCACTCTCAGAATGTTTCAACAAATAGAATGGGTTTTTAAAACTTTAATAATTCCAATTTTTAATCACTAAACTACTTGTTTTAAGCACTATGTTCTTCAATTTCTACTAATGTTT
Source organism: Acrochordus granulatus (assembly GCA_032468055.1). Classification (NCBI taxonomy): domain Eukaryota; kingdom Metazoa; phylum Chordata; class Lepidosauria; order Squamata; family Acrochordidae; genus Acrochordus; species Acrochordus granulatus. Next base: position 3,663 of record JANHZU010009110.1, on the reverse strand, counting down.
CTAGGAAAACTGATTATTTGGCCCACTGATATATTGACATATATAGAGATTTACTGTTATTGAGTTACTCAGTTGTGTTTGACTCTTTCCAACCCCATGGATTGCAGCACACCAGGCCTCCCTGTCCTGCACTTCCCTTGTATTCACCCAAATCCAAGCCCATCACATCCACAATGGTATTGAACAATCTCATCCTCTGCCATCCCCTTCTCCTTTTGCGTTCAATCTTTCCCAGCATCACCGTCTTTTCCAATGAGTTCTCTCTTTGCATTAGGTAGTCAAAGTATTTGAGCTTCAGCATCTGTCCTTCCAATGAACAATCAGAGTTGATTTCCTTTAGGAATGACTGATTTGATCTCCTTGCAGTGCAAGGGACTCTTGAGAGACTATAAAGACCTCTGTCGGCAAGGTGGTCTTGCATTTTAATATTCTGTCTAGGTTTGCCACAGACTTCCTCCCAAGAAGCAACTGTATTTTAATTTCACGGCTTCAGCCCAAGAGGGTAAAATCTACCACTGCTTCAATTTCTTCCCCTTCTATATACCAGAAAGTGATGAAGCTGGATGCCAGAATCTTAGTTTTTTTAATGTTGAATTTCAAACCAGCTTTTGCACTCTCCTCTTTCACCCTCATCAAGAGGTTCTTTAGTTCCTCTTCAATTTCTGCCATCTACATATCTAAAATTGTTGATACTTCTCCCAGCCACCATAATTCCAGCTTGTGATTCACCCTGCCCAGCATTTTGCATGATGTACTCTGAATATAAGTTAAATAAGCAGGGTGACAATATACAGCCTTGTCATACTTCTTTCCCTATTTTGAATCAATTGTTGTTCCATGTCCGGTTTTAACTGTTGCATCTTGACCAGCATACAGGTTTCTCGGGAGACAGGTAAGGTAGTCTGATACTCCCATCTCTTTAAGAATTTGACACAGTTTGTTGTGTCACAATCAAGGGTTTAGTGTAGACAATGAAGCAGATGTTTTTCTGGAATCCCCTTGTTTTTTCTATGATCCAGTGACTGTTGGCAATTTGATCTCTAGTTCCTCTGCTTCTTCAAAACCCAGCTCATACTTCTAGTAGCTCCCAGTTCACATACTGCTGAAGCCTACTTTGTCGTATTTTGAGCATAACCCTGCTAGTGTATGAAATAAGCACAATTGTATGGTAGTTTGAACATTCTTTGGCATTGCCCTTCTTTGGGATTGGAATGTAAACTGACCTTTTCCAATCCTGTGGCCACTGCTGAGTTTTTCAAATTTGCTGTCATATTAAGTGCAGCACTTTCATGGCATCATCTTTTAGGATTTTAAATAATTCAGCTGGAATATCAACCCCCCTGCTAGCTGTGTTATTAATGTTTCCTACGGCCCACTCATTTTCACAGTTCAAGATTATCTGGCTCTATGTCAGTGACCACATCATCATGATTTTCAGGGATACTTAGATCTTTCTTGTATAGATCTCACCTCTTCTTAATCTCTTCAGTTTCTATTAGGTCCTAACCATTTTTCTCCTTTACCATGCCCATCTATGCATGAAACCTTCCGTGGATAGCTCTAATTTTCTTGAAGAGCTCTCTATTCTTTCCCAATCTATTGTTTGTCTCTATTTCTTTGCACTATTCATTTAAGATGGCCTTCTTATCTCTCCTTGCTATTCTCTGGAAATCTGCATTCAGTTGGATATATCTTTCCCTTTCACCCTTGCCTTTCTTTTTTCCTTCTTTCTTCTGTTATTTTGTAAATCCTCATCAGACAGTTATTTTGCTTTCTTGCATTTATTTTTCTTTGAGATAGTATTAGTAGCTAACTCTTGTACAATGTTATGCATCTCTGACCATATTTCTTCAGGTACTCTGTCTACCAGATGTAATCCCTTAAATCCATTCCTCACCTCTACTGTATATTCATTGGGGAAATGAATGATGTCATACCTGAATGGCATAGTGGTTTTTCCCAATTTCAATTTCAGCCTACACTTTGCAATAAGAAGCTCATGATCTGAGCCACAGTCAGCTCCAGGTCTTGTTTTGACTGACTTTGCAAAGAATATAATCAGTCTGATTTCGGTGTTGACCATGTGTAGAGTCACCACTTCGGTTGTTGGAAAAGTGTACTTGTTATGATCAGCGTGTTCTCTTGACAAAATTCTGTTAGCCTTTGTCCTACTTCATTTTGTACTCCAAGGCCTGGTATTTTAGTTTTTGACTTCCTCCATTAGCATTCCAATCCCCTATGATAAAAAGGACATCTTTTTTTGGTGTGAGTTCTAGAAGTTGTTGTAGGCCTTCATAGAACCGGTCAACTTCAGCCTCTTCAGCATCAGTGGTTGGGGCATGGACTTGGATTACCATGATGTTGAATGGCAACAAAAGTTTAAAAAACAGGCATCTGGATTGGATTTTTTCAAGTAGAAGACGTTTCACCTTTTATCCAAAAGGCTTTCTCAATTTTTTGTTTGTTTTGTTGCGATTGTCTTTGTTGCGATGCAATTACCCTGGACGAGTGAGAGTCTTCACAGACATACAAAATATTACAAATTGAAATGTCAAAGAAATGCACATAAGATACTACAGATGAAAGGAAAGAGAGGAATACAGTACGTATTATATATCTAGAAAAGTAAGAGAAAAATAAGATCTATATTAGATCCAGATAATGGCAGTCTGATCCAATAGAACAAAGTTGATGTGTACCTGAAGGGAAGATGCAGGTTTAATTATTAATTTATTGGATTAATTATTGAATTTATGATAAAAGCCTAAAATAATTATGAATAAAATGGCTAAAATCTATACGAAATTGTAAGAAATGGTGTAATCTAGGCTGTTGTGAGTGCATATTAAAGGATGAACCTATGATATAAACAAATACTAACAAAGTGAAAAACACAAATATATTTTGAACACAAACTGGCAAAAAGTAACTGCATGTCCTTATACTAAACAAATGTTTATCGAAGGAAAATCAAACCACTACCAACCCAACAGGTGAACATCTCCCAACTCTAAATCCAGTAATCATGCTGCAGAAAACAAAGCACTACATGAACTTCCATTAAAGATCCATAGTTTAATTTGAGTTACTACTATTGAGAAAGGTACTTAATGCTTCATTGTTGTTCAGTCGCGCAGTCATGTCCAACTTTAATGACCCCATGGACTACATTACGCCAGGCCTCCCTGGCCTGCACTGCTTCCCGGAGTCTTCCCAAGCCCATGCCCATCACACTGGCTATGCTGTCTATCCATTTCATCCTCTGCCGTCCCCTTCTCCTCTTCCCTTCAATCCTTCCCAGCATCACAGTCTTTTCTAATGA
>JANHZU010009109.1:300032-312531 GCA_032468055.1 Acrochordus granulatus | reverse complement strand
CTTTGGAAGTAAATCCTGCTATGTTCTTATGGCAAAATATGTGGATCAGTTACTCAAAAAACTATCATCCTCTAAATTATAAGTATGGTTCATTACACAGTCAGCCAGATGTTTAGACTAGATTTGGCATTTTTATCCATCTGATGCGTCCTTCCCAAGCAACAGGGATAGGCAGATGTTCTAATTTGATGGCGTTAAAGGTATTGTCATAGGACATAAGCTGTCCCTAGTAAAGCTGTTTTTCGCCATTACTTATTTATTTATTAAATTTATTGGCCACCCAACACTAATGTGAGAATTGGATAATGCAGCCTTGGACATATTAAACTGCAGCTGACTTCTTATACAGGCATAGTGAGTTTACACATTGGGTCCAAATTATAAAGGGCCCACCTGTAGCCAGACTCACCAATACTTTGGAAGAGAATTTAAAAAAAAAAAAAATTATCTGAAGCCTTGGGAAGCAACATGCAAACCTGTAATACATACCAATGGTTGTTCAGATGAGCAATTCTGTTTGTTCCATTTATGGAAGTGTCTCACATCCAAGGAACTAATCACTGGGCTCCCTGTAATGAGACATTCTTTCATTTGACAAGAACCGCTCCTTGGGTTTTTGCAACACACTAACTGTGAATGCTCTCAATGTGGTTTATTTAATCAAGCATGGCTTTATGTGTTTGTATGCATGCTGCCAGTTATATTTCAATGGTCATTTTCAATCATTTGTGACAGGGATAGGAATGTAGGGCTGGACTAGGAGTGAGGAATATAAGGTTCAGGTGAAAGAATGCAGAGTGCAGAGAAGAACAACTAAGATGATAGGGGGTCTGGAGGCTAAACTGCAGGATGAATGGCTAAGGGAACTAGGCATGTTTAGCCTAACAAAGAGAAAGCTTAGAGGAGACATGACAGCAGTCTTCCAAAAGGGCTGTCACAGGGAAGAGGGCATCGATTTATTCTCCTTAGCAACAGAAGACCGGAAAAGAAGCAATGGGTGGAAACTCTTCAGAGGGAGATCCAACTTGGAAATAAGGAGGAATTTCCTGACAGTAAGAACAGATTTAATCAGTGGAGCAGCTTACCTCCTAGACTTGTGGGTGCTCCAAGTTTTCCAGAAAAATTGGATGACTGTTTGTTCAGGATGATATAGGGACTCCTGCCTTGGACAGACGGTTGGGCTAGAAGACCTCCATAATCCCTTCCAGCCCTGTGATTCTAAGTCTAACTCAGCCATGAAAGTTCACTTGATATTTAGAGTCCCTTACTTTCTCTTCGTTAACTCTACTTCAGAGGTTTATCGCTGCAGAGAGATACTGGAAGAAGGAGTACTGTTTGCTCGGAGGAAAGACGGGTTACAGATTATAATCAAAGACAGAAGAAATATTCTTGTTTAATCTACTGTACTGGATTCTTCCTTCCTGGGAGAATAATGGTTCTGTGGAAGGAAATAACATGCACTCTTGGCCTTTCTTCTACTTGTATCCCTCTCTCCAAATCCCTAATGTAAACAAGCAAAGGCTTGTGAAATTACAAAGACAAGGATGGTAGAGAACATGAGCAAAGAAAATGTCTATCTTCAAACCGATTGGGTGAAGACCAGAGAAGGAATTTCCTAGGGGACCATATAAGTGGCTTATGGAATTCACCACCATGAGATATGGAGGTGGCTGCCACCTGTAACAGGCAGAATTGTATGAATTCACAAAAGATAAAGTTGGATGGTGGTTCTTATTATCTTAGCCAAAAATGAGCATCGTTGCTCAGGAATAGGATACTTGTAAATACTGTATGTGATGCTGGGATAAAATAAACAGAGGGAGAATTATTGTGCAATAATGTTCTGGATGGACTGACTTTCTGATCTTGACTTTGGAAAGAGGGGTCTCTTGAGAAACTTTCAAATGGTCCATTTCATGTTGCTCCTACTAGGATTATGGGTGCTTCCTAGGAGATGGGGCTGGCTTGCCACCGTGGGAGTACAGTGAGGGAATCTGCCTGGGAAGTGAAAACAGGGTGCCGGGCATGGAAAAATCAAGGCCTTTCAGCCCAGAGATCATAACTACTTGGCTAATACTGATAGTTTTCCCATGACACAAACACTGAATGTCCAATGAGCCAATCATTTTTCAGTCTTGGATGTTAAGGGGAACCAATATGAGTGAGTGGGTAGTTTATGGTTTAGGGTGGTGAAATATGATTAAGCTGATCATGGATAAGAGGCTCTTGGATATATACTTTTATTAAGAATTTTGATTATAATAGTAAAATCTAAAGCAAACTCCATTTTAAGAAAGAGAATACAATAGAAAGAATAACAGGTGTAAAGAAAAAGAGAAGGAAAAAAGTAAGAATATAATAAAGAGAAAAGAAATATGTAAAGAAGACTTTATCACAAGTATAAAACAAATTTGGTAAGTCCTCACCCCCTCTAAGGTTACAAACAATTATCTCTTCATACCATATCCCATCCCTTATCTATCAACTAATCTATAAACCAACATCTTTTCAGTCTTGATGTCAACAGAAAGTCCCAAAAAGGTTGCCAGAAGAAACAACATATCATGTTTTAACTTTGATCAAATAAACCTTCTATATATTCTTTCCTTTACTTCTAATAATGTTAATCTTTTGTTCATTCAAATATTGTTGAAGGATTTGATTTCCCATTGCATAGTGTCCTTTAAACTCTATAAGTTTCTTTTCTAAATCCAGTAGGAAAAAATTGTCCAGGATATGGATAAAAATCTCATTTGACTAATACTGATTACTATTGTGTCTCATTCTCTCATGTTTATTTATTTTTTCATATTTTTGAACTGCCCATCTCTCTCAGAGAGGGATTCTGGATGGGGTTATTATTACTGTTATAGTAAATTACAATTAATATTGTGTCTCATTGTCTCAAGTGACTAATACTGAATACTATTACATGAGTGAAACTATGGCTGCATCAAATGGCTGGTGGCCACATATCCAGGTTTAGATACGATTAATCTCTGATAGTTTTGATGCTGGGAAATGGGAGTTAAGTCTTCACCTGCTGGCAGCTTACTCATTCCTTTTGCAGAAGCTGTTTTACCACCAAAAGAAATAACCTGGGCTCATGGTAATCAACTTGAAGCCAAAAGGATAACTTCAATATTGAATTAAGCTAGTCCCTAAATCTTCAATTAGATTGTTCACTGTTTGTTAGCTACAATTTACAGAGGAAGAAGGCACATCTTTTAGGTTCTTCAAACTATTGTACTAACCCACCCAATCCCCCCAAAGTACAACTCAAGACACTCAAGGGAGCTTCACTTTTACTGCAGCAAATATTTTTGCCCTCAGGGAATCTCATTCAGAAGCACTCGTAGGAACACGCACACACAAGGCATTGTGAAATCTAGAAAGCCTAACCCAAAGAAGAGGCAGTATTCTTTAGATCTAGATAGAGTTTTAATTAGAGGCTAACATCTATCTTCTTCAGTGTAACTATCCATTTAGGCAAACCTGGGGGAAATAAAAAGTTTCTTGAATTTGAGAAAAGTTTCTAGACCTCATGAATGAAGACAAGTAAAGCTAATTTAAGAACATTTATTAATACCATTGCAGTTTCTGTTTTAACTAAAATCCTTCTACATCTATTCATCTTATTTATACAAATGAGAACAAGCAGAGCGTTCTTTTAAAAGAGGTGACATTTTAATTCTTACAGCTGCAAAGGAAGGGATAGTTGATATCTGACCTGTCCCAGTCTTCTGAGATGACATTAAATCCAGCTTCTGGCTTCCTTCTATTCTTCTATCCATTAATAAGCCATGCTTTTTTCGATGGGGGATAAATTATTTTAAAACCCAAAACTGCAGGAGCAGATATTTTCAGTTGAATTAAATTATTGATTGAATTCAGTAACATGTGAATTAATTAAAATTGTGTAAAACAAAAATTGGCTTAGATGGGCTTAACTGTTTGCCTGAAATACAAGGGTTTTGCTTGCTTGATTTGTGCCTTTATGTCGGTTTATAACTCCTGGGCAAATGCCTGGGCAAGTTTCTGCAGTTTTCTTGGCAAGATTTTTCAGAAGGAGTTTGCCATTGGCTCCTTCCTTGGCCTGAGAGAGACTGATTGACCCAAAGTTGTCCAGTTAACTTTGTGCCAAAGAGGGGTCTAGAACTCTCTGTCTCCTGGATTCTAGCTTGATGCCTTAATCACTACAGCCTATTTCACACAAGCTTCTAAACAAGCTTCAAAGCCAGAATTTGAATAAATGTTCAGAATTAAACTGCAAAAATAACCAACAAGGGACACAGTATTGGCTGTGCTTCTGTCATGCATTTGTATTGTGTGTCCGCTCAAAACTAGTTTGTGAGCCTGTGTGTGGTTGAATCCAGCCTGTGTAGTTAACTTTGGTTCAGTAACTCTTACAAGCCCAGGCAATGGGATTAATGGAATAAACTATGGTTTAATTAACCACGAGCAAGTATGGTGTTCAGATATATTGCTTAACGTGGATTCCAAGCTCTTTTCATACAAACTGTGGAAGGAATATTTCTCTCTCCCTTTTCTTTAGCAGCTTCCTGCTATCAAACCCTGAAGTTCTCCATGACGACTCAGAAAGGCTTTTTGGCAGGAATAGCTACAAGAGAAGTGAGAAGAAGACTTTTTTCCCTTGACATTACCTCATATATCTAGGTTGTGACTTTCTTTTTGATACTCACCCAACTTTGCTGTTCCCTCCTCCAGTAATACGGAAAGGTGATTTCCTCATACCAGTAAGTTGTGGGGATTAAGAAATGGGTCTGGCATTGGAAAGACAGAGGTTCAAGTCCACCCTTAACCGCAGATTAGTCACTGGGTGACTTCAGTGAGCCCAACCTACTCAAAGGGGTTGTTATTGTGCGGAAAAAAGAGAAGTAGCAGCGTTATGCCTGATGCCTTGAGTTCTAGAACAAAAGTTAGGATATTAATCTAATAATAAGTAATTAAATTAAGCCTCCATAGTAAGTAATTAAATTAACCCTCCGTTGTTTGCCCATATTAAAACCTGGGTTAACAGTCTGTCCTCTAAAATAAACCTATTGGGACTGAATGTAATCACTTGGTTCACACAGCATGTTAAGGGCAGGACTGAGTTCCCACAAACTACCCAACTCCATTTGAGCTTATCTCACATGCTCTGTGAATCTGGCCAGAGTGCAACCAAGAGGAAAATATGTTGTATTTAGTGGGAGAACGCTGGATGCTGGATTTGCATTTATCAGAGCCTGATCATCCCTTTTCATCCCCTGTGGCTGCTTGGCTCCTGCAAGAAGTGCCTCCAATCTTCTTCCCTCAACAGTGTTATTTGCAAGGTTTTTTGTTTTTTTACAAAAATCATTCTCTGCATGCCTTTGGTGGCCAAGCAGGAGGAGGAGGAGAAGTAAAGGAGGTACCCTGTGGGAGAGCGACTTGTGGAATTTATGACTCCCCTTAAGCACAGGCCTGATAAGAAGTTAAAAAGCATCTTGGGCCTTTTCAAGCTAGCTACCCCGGAGGCTTTGATGTAGATTATGTTGCAGAATAAGCCAATACTCTTATCCTGGGGATGATATTGGGATTGTTGAAATATAGCCTCTGAGATCCCAGGGCCAGTTTACTGAGCAGTGAAGCAAATTGGCTAGAAAAACTATAGAGCTGGCACAGTTGGGCATGAATGGGTGATCTCTAAACAACTTCATTAGACAGAAACTTGTCTGGTCCAGATGCAGGCTGAGTGAGAGTATGTCACTTCTCTTCATGTTCTCTTTAGAGATCAAATGTCCTCCCTCGACTCGTTAGAATCTACAGTACATAAAGTTTAACCTTGAGGTGCAGATCTACAGACTTGGGCTATATAATGGATTTTTTTAAAAAAATTGGGCTATATAATGGATATATAATGGATATAAATTTGGGCTATATAATGGATTTTTTAAAACTACTTGGGATGACAGACCCAAATAGAAGAAATGGCAATCAAGGGATCAAGCTGATGCAGAGGGAGGCATGGAATTAGCTGACATAAGAGTGATGACTGTAATTGAAATGTCTTTAAAATTGGGGAGAAGTTCTCAACATTTATAGAGGACTGATACATAGATTGATGGTTCAGTGGCTCTTAGTCATGGTGGCCGCTCGTGATGCTCTGTCTGCCGCAGACAAAGGCTATGTAATGATACTGTCTTCAGATTCTGCTTATTGAAGGACTCGGACGGGCTAGGAGTAAAATTAGATGATGGGTTGTGGGATCAGAAAGAGGGTATCTGCAGTGGTTCATATTGGGAAGACTGTGTGATCCCATTGTATAGTTCTTAGCTGTGTTCACAAAGTACACTTAACCAGCTTGGCTAAAGCTCCATAGGAGCTGCACGTGCAGTAACATGTTCATATTCTTTCATGTGAAACTTGATTAGATTTTAGGCGATGGGGAGGTAGTGGAAATGTGTTGTATAAACCTAGTTTATTTAGTCAGTCTGTGTTAATGCATTGTGCAGAGAGAGAACATGAGAGAATTCAGTCCTCAGATTAAACAGCCAAGTCTGTAATTGACCTTCTTTTGCAGTTTGTGAAATTGAAAGTGACCAAGGAAAAGCACAGACATTCATGTTTACCTTGGTTCTGTGCACTGGATCATTTACTTTACAAAAAATCCTATTCTGAATCTGATGGATGCTTCTTTTCTAATTCCATAATGCAACTTTGTAAGGTCCTTGCCGACTCTGTGAAAACACACACACACACACAGTTTGGAATATACTGAATTATTTGAGGCTCGTTTTTGCAACATTTCGATTCCATCTGATCTTTAATGGCTAGTCAGAAATCCTCAACTAACCAGACATTAGAGTCTGAGAACTACTTCCCCCAGGGTAGGTGCCTCCCTCCAAGAAAGATGTTCCAGGTTGTTTCCTTTGATTTTATGACATCCTGGACCTAAACTCATTTCCCAGGAAGGAAATCCTATTGATGTCAGCTGAATTCATTGTGAACAATGGATGTACAAGGCAGGAGCACAACTCAATAGCCAAGGTTTGGGAGCTGAACTCTAACCCTGCTGTAGCACAGGCAGGAGAATATGATGATGGGAATACTACAGTATCTCTTAATACTAACTCAAGGCACTTTGGATAACTCCTCTAAGTTATAAACTCCCTGCAGATAGAAAGCCAGCACATTAGGCAATTAGGAAGCAATTTATAGTAACTCTAATGTCTGTTCTTCCTTTCCTATCCTATTTATTCAAGCCTGCTAAGAGGAGGCCTATGTGAACTCAATACCAGGAAGGTAACAGAAGCGAAAATGTTAACCTTAAGAAGAATTAGTAAAAAGGAGGTGTGTATGTGTGAGATGAAGAACACGTGCTTTCTGAAAAGACGATTCCTAATGTTACTAATGGAATGCCCAGCAGAGTCCAGTCCGTCTTTTTCTCCTACGGATTTTTCTGCTATTAGAAAAAAGAAAAATCTGGGGGAAAATATGCATGATTTTTACAGATTAAACTGAATGTAAAATCCTGTGAACGAGGCTATGCCAGCGTACAATAGAAAACAACTTTTAAATTATCTTAGGCTGTCTATGAAGTTTTGCAAAGTCTCCCTAGGAATAAGAGGAGCTGGAAAGACTCCTGCTAAAAGTGCCTGAGATGTTGGTGAGATGAGGAGGAATGCTTTTTGGGGAAATCTAGGTAGACTTTATATGAGGTTTACGTTATACCAATCCATAATATAATCTTAGTTGCATTAGGACAGACACATGGAACCAAGTAAAGGAGACAGCTGTGATGGCAGTTTACTATTTGTTGGTAGTTTTTTCTTTCCCTTGGAAATATTTGAAGAAATCTTCTTTCCCAGCTTTTTTGGCCAGCTTTAAATTATGGAACATGCACGAAGTATTTACCTTAATTGTCATAAATCTAGATCAATCGTTACCTGATTGTAATGAAAAAAAATGCCCCTAAGGTTGTAAAAATATGGCTGAAATGTTCTACAAAACCAAGACATATTATAAATTCTGTGTCTTTTGTTTCTGTCAGAAGATCGCTTTTAGCTTTTGATGAGTTTCATTAATGACTTGCTTAGTCAAGGTTTGCAGAGTAAACCACAATTACCAGGGTTAGCATAAGTGGGGTCTTAAGCCCGTAACAAACAAATCATAGTTTGCCTTAATGTGAACTGCCATGCAGGACCATATTACTTGTTTGTGAGTTTGACCAATCTGAGCCCGTCCTGTCAAAAGTCCCATTGAATTTCATGGGATGAAAAAGTAAAGTCAAACCCACTTCCTGTTGACCTCATGGATATGATCTTTCCAGGGTTTTGGAAACAGTACAGAGAAATTTAGTGGTGCCTTCTTCCACAAAATGATAGTGCCATCCCACACATTTGGAAGGCAGAAGGAAAAAGCTGCTATTTAGGACCTTTGGAAGATTTATAGATCCCATTTGCCATAGGAATAAGGATAGAGTGCTATTTTTATAAATACATTTTAAAATGTTGTTCATAAAATGCCTGCTTAGAAAGGTTGGTAGGTAGGTAAGTAGATATTAAGCCCCTCCTATAAAAAGAGTAGCTTCAGTGAGTGGAAAAGGAAGAAAGAATGTCTCTTTTCTCTTGCATGTTTTCAAATTTTCTTTTTTATGAAGTGCATTATGGAATAGAACAAAGGATTAATTTTATATCAGAATTTGGATTCCCATCTGCTTTGCATTCAAAGCAATGGATATCTTAAATCCTTTCTAGAAATGATTGTTTCTCCAAGTGGTGCTCTCTGAGCTTGGTTAGTTTCTTACAGACATTTCATTACCCAACCAGATAATATCATCAGAGCAAGCAAACATCGGCAAGAAAACAACCAAGCTCAGAGAGCACCAAGGACCCCACAGTTCAAACCTGAGCTACAGATGTTCTCTTCTATGGTTTTCCAAGGCTCCTTGAGGATTTATCACCAAACAAGCATTTGAAATTGGATATAAACTATCCAAAGAAGAAGAAAAAGTCAGTTCTGGCTTCTGTTGTAGGTTATCATCATTTCGCCAACTGGTTTCAAATAATCATTTCAGAATTGACCTGTGTCTTTCTCTTTTCCCTCCTGAACTGTTTTTTTTCACTTGTGGAAAACATAGCATTTTACAACTCAATGGTGGGTAATAAACACAATGGTAAACATAGGTGGAGTACTAACTACATGGAAATCTGTGGAGGAAAAAAAGGCCTAAATTGCTGCCAAGATCCAGAAGGATTATCTGCCTTTTCTTAGGAATCTGCATTTTTTTTCTTCTCCGAACTTCCTTATTGGAAAGGCCTGCTCTGGAACCTTCACTTTCAAAATGTTTTTTTTCCTACCTTTATGAAACCTTCACCACTAGACTATTTTCTAGATTTGATTCCGTCTTGAGTCTGCAATGTCTCAAAAGTTTCCTTGACCTGAGGGACTTCTTTTCCTTGTTTCTTTTCAGGTTGCTTAAAATGTTCCCCGTTTTTCTTTTCTCTTCTGAGCCGAGTTGCTTGTTGAAGGTGATGGAAGGTGCTACTGTGGATCTTATTTTCTGCTTATACTTCTAATAGTAAAAGGCCAAAGGGAGGAGTTTCCCTACTGTATCTAATCTTGAGATTGACTTCAAGCATCAGCAAAAAAAAAAATTGGAGGTTGCAGAGAGGCTTGTATAATGAAAGAATTCACAGTAGGGTGGTGCAAATCCTTAAAATGATGCTTGGTGGAAACACCTTAATGAAGAGGAGCATCTCCCTGCTTCTAAGCCATGGAATGGCATTGCCACTTCACTTTGCCTCAGAAAGGCAATAAAACCCTTCTTTTTCATTTTTAGATGGACTGAAAAAGCCTTCTGGATAGAAGGTGAAACATCTCAAATAACATCTTGTATTTCACGTCCAGTTGCCTTTTTAAGGAACTTGCAAAATTTTTGCAATTTGTACTACTTATCATGACCTGGATTAATGAGAATATTCATAAATATCTCCAGAAAGGCAGTTTCTGCTCAGATGCTTTTCTTGAAATGAGACAGCCACTTCAGCCTTGCCTTAATGCTTCTAAGTACTGCTTGTGCTTCTAGAAAAGCAGTTTTAGTTTAGTACAGAAGGTGCTCAGTGCACAGCCTTAATTCATACACCCACCTTGGCAAGTCTGTAATGAAAGAAATGCAGAATTACCATCCTCCACCACACAAGGATTTTCTTCTTGTTCGGAATAAATTCCTAAAGCACCTTCTCTTTGGAGGACTGTTGGAAACAATATAGGACAATGCTTCTGCAGTGCAACAATGCAAATGGGAAAATATATTAAAGCAGTTGTTCCTATTGGATCCTTTGTTTAAAATTCACTGCCTGAGCTTTTTGCAGCTGGAGGAATTAATAGTCTTCCTTATTAATTTTATGGGTTGTATAGCATGGCTCTTTGGCTATGAAACGGAGATGAGCATTGCCTTCTAGAGTATCTCTCAATGAAATACCTATCCACTTCCAATATCTTAGGAAGAAAGCCTTTTGCCTAGCCACAGTCACCTATCTCAGGGTCTACAGTTTTGCCTGCTGGGGTTTATTTTGTAGAAAATAGAATTCCAGGAAAGACTGCCTCCACTTTCCTAAAATGGAGAAATCAAACACAGTTTTCCTAATTAAACATTTTTTTAAAAAAAAGAACAAACGATCGAGAATGGCAAGAATGGCAAACATGTAGCTCTTCAGTGATTTGGTACTCTACTATCTAACAACCTCCTCACCTGATCATGTTGGGTAATTAAGATATCTATAATGGCTGGAAAATGCCATATAAGAGAGGAGAGGTGGAAGACTGCATGTATTGGGCATTTTCAGCTTGATATGTTCCCCATATCATTATGTGGTTTGAACCAAAAGATGGTTCCAATTTTAACTGACTCACCCTTCCTTCTGCGTGTCTCATTATTACTTCTGGCTAACAACATTTAAATATTCTAAAGTCTGCAGTCCTATATCCCTTTACCTGAAAGCAAGTTCTAATGTAAATGGCTTTAAAATACAAGTTTGTTCTTTTAGAGATGAAGTAGAACCTCCATGAATATTGGTCAAATATGATTTGCCAACATTTATAATGCCAGCAGTGAGAACTGAATTGAAGTTTACATCACTTTTGTAATTTTTATATCTCATCTGAATTAATACGTCATCTGCAATTTTGGAAATCCAATGGACGTGATTATGCTTTGAATTCCAGCCAGCTGTTTACAAGCATCTTTGGAATAGTAAGGGATATACAAATTACTGATTTTTCTACCAAGCTTCAAACAACTGTTATTTAAAAAAAACAACACCAGAAACTTACCTACCAAAAATGATCTTATACTACCACCTTGTGCTTAAATTTGTAAAACCAAGTGAGACAGATATACTCCTTCTCCCCTAGTGGCAAAGTCAAGCACTGAAGAAAACTAATTAATTCAGTTCAAATCTCATGCTGCATGAGCCCACCAGATAAGAAGTGCTGCATTAGGAACAAATATATTGATGCCTTTGAGTCAGTGTTGACTCTGGGTGACTGCCTGGACAAGTCCTGAAGTTTTCCTGGCAACATTTCAGAAGTGGTGTGCCAATTCCTTCGATCTAAAATAAGAGAGGATGACTGGCCCAAGGTCACCCTTGCTGGCTTTGTGCCTCAGGCAGGACAACTTACACTCTCTTGGTTTCTATCCTGGTGCTTTAACCACTGCACCAAACTGGCTAAAACTATTACGGCTAGGAGATACCCAAGAATCAGGCTAGAGAGTCCATCACATGGAAGCTGCTCTATCAGTTTCTGTCACATATCTGTTTGCTTTTATATGTTTCTTAGGGTCCTAAGTCAAGGGGCATGATGGCCTAGCAGTAAACATGCTGGGCTTGTTGGCTGGAAGGTCGGCAGTCTGAGTTTGAGGCCCAAGCGCTGCTGAGTAATGGAGTGAGTTCCCGTTCCTTGCTCCAGCTCCTGCCAGCCTAGCAGTTTGAAAGCATGTAAAAATGCAAGTAGATAAATAGGTACCACCTATATAGTGGGAAGGTAACACCACTCCGTGTGCCTTGGCATATAATCATGCTGGCCACATGACCACAGAAGTGTCTTCGGTCAATGCTGGCTCTTTGGCAATGAAACAGAAATGAGTACTGTTCCCTAGAGTCGTCCACGCCTGAAAAGTAAGTGTCCGACTCTAGAGGGTGGTGCTCATCTCCAATTCACAGCCAAGGGAGCCACTGTTGTCCAAAGATGCTTCTGTGGTCATGTGGCTGGCAGGACTATACAATACAATGAGGCACATGGAACACTGTGACTTTTCCCCACTGAATTTGGCAGTACCTATTTATCCACTTGCATTCTGACATGCTTTCGAACTGCTAGGTTGGCAGGAGCTGGGGCAAGTAACAGGAGCTCACCCTTTTATGCGAATTTAATTGAGATGACCACGACATCTACTACTGTGGACAAGAATCCCTGAGAAGAAATGGAGTAGCCATCATAGTCAATAAAAGAG
>JANHZU010009109.1:190816-200832 GCA_032468055.1 Acrochordus granulatus | reverse complement strand
TTTACCGGCAATGTCAGTAAACATATACTCAGCCTCCCATCGGTTTTTAAAGGCTCTGTTTTCAGAATCAACTTTTCAGCATCATGAGGGCTAGCTTTGCAATAACTTGCAGCATCATAAGATAGACTTGATTAACGCGGGAAGTGTTCGGCAAGGCAGCTGAAGCGCTGCATTATGGGATCTGTAGTTTATTGTGTCACCAGCGCTTCATATCGCCGGGCCATTAATAACAATAATATATAAAATGATCTCGCGGGCCGGATATAATTACACACTGGGTGGGATGTGGCCCGCGGGCCTTGAGTTTGACACATATGTTTTAGAGGAAAAAAATTTAGGTTTTAGTCCCCATTGCTTTATGTATGAATAAAGTTGAAGATGTGTACATGTTTACTGAACAGAGCAGATAAAAATGTGGATCAACTGAAGTTGTTCCCAGTCTTGTTATCCAGAAGAATCTTAAAGAGGGAGTAGCATCATTCATTTAGGGCTTGTCTTTATTTCAAATATGAATAGTCACTCTTTGAAGTTATATCAATGAATGAGAGATGATCAACAAGCACTTGAGACTTTATGTCGTAAATTTGGGTCCCTGTTTAGATGAATAGAGATTTTATGTGGTGATCTAAATATTTGTAACTTATTATGGGGATGGGTGAGACAGCTTGACAGTCACAATTTGATATTCTTAAAACTCAAGGTCATCTTCTCTGTTACCAAGGATCTAGCTTCTGGGTGATGTCTTAATTAGTTGAGATTACTTGTGCAAAGGGATTGTTTGAGAACTTGCCCTTCTTGTTATGAAGGGAGTACACATGTATCTCTTCTTAAGCTAATACAATAAGCTAATAAATCATTATTTATATTAGTAGCACTGGGATTGTCTTTTGTTTCCATCTTTTTACCTGTCCTCTTATTTTTTACATATGATTGATTTAGTTTTTGACTCCTCTTTGAGTCAAGTGAACTAAGACATGTTTTAGCAATTTATGCTATTACATTAAAGAGAGCCACACCTAAGATTAAGGAGGTACTCTGAAATCACATCTAGTCCTTGTAGTCGGCTATTTTGCAGTTTTTTTTTCCATTTAGAATAAGCTCTCCACAATTTAATCTTCAGTCACTTTTATGTCACTTAATTCGGTATAAACCTTAGTGTCACTTGCCACAAGACTTTAGTTTCATTTTGTTTATCAAAGATCTAGATTTATTTTTAGAAAAAGGTATGCTTTATATATACATTTCTTTCTTTCTTTTTGTTTTCCCCAATGCTTTTATAAAGGTATGCTCATATAGTTTATAGTTTAGGATCTGAATGTTACATGTTTAATGTTCAAACTATATTAATCCTGGATAATTTTTTTTAAAAGTATGTCATACATTTTATGATATGTTACTATTTTGAGATTTTGTTTTTGTACAGTAAATTATACTTTAATTTTTACAAGCATTATTTATCTACATCTTTAAAATACAATTCCAAATTTGCAACTATATGATTTCCAGAATGTTATCTGCTAGCAGAAATTGATACACTAAAATATCATTTTTCAGAATTCACTGAAAGCTAAATTGTTGCTAAACAGTTTTGCATAAATGGATAATTTTGTAATTTTTTGAAAAGCTTATCCATAGGGTTTCAAATCTCTTGAAATGTAAATCATTACAGAATGTAAAGATGTTTATTTGATGCATTTTTCAGTGTTCAGTCCTTTTCAATCCTGGTATCTTTCAGGATTTCATAAAGTTTTATAATTTAATGTCCTGGATAAAAGCATATACAAACCAAAGCATTTAAGGCTGCTAATAATAAAATTTTATTTTGCAAGACCATTATGAAAAGGAAGCTCCACTTCTTTGAATTAGGCCTTGCAAACGATACATGTGGATTGAAAAGACTGTCCTGAATATATTTGCTTGAATTAAGTCTTAATAAGACTTAATTCTGACCACATATATACTGAATTATGTTACGGTTGTTCAGTTTGCTTATTCGTGCCTTATGAACTTCCTTTTATAAATCATAGCAGTTAAGATGGAAGTAAATCATCTCAGAAATTTTACTTGCAAATTGTTTCCTATTCCACCAATCAAACCAAAGATATGTATCTAAGAGATACTGGGAGTGCCCTAGTTTTTTTCCTTCTTTCCATAGCCAAGAAAGTATCGACTGGGGATGCTGGAGGAGAGGATAGTTCCAGTGGGATCAAAGGCACGGAAATCAAAGAACACCATTGGCTGCTTGGCTGACAGGTGTAAAACAGGAGTACCCATCAATATGGTTTGGTGGAACAGAGTCACAGAAAACAATTTACAGGTAAAATTACTTTTTCCTAGTCACTTTAATTAATTTGGGGTATTTTATATTTTTGAAAAATGCTGAGGCCAGGTACATGCAGTGGGATTGAAATTTGATCAAAATGTTCACAGGTAAAACAAATAAATGAAAATGAGTTATTTAATCTCTCAACTAATGTCTTCTGGTTTGATTGCTAAGAATAATAGAATTTTAAAACCCTGACTATTTTCTTTAAATTAGATGATAATTCTAGTGAAAATTAATCACTGTTTAGGAACAATTTTATGAAACAAATTTAATGCACTGTTTATTTTAGATGTCCTTGTCTGGTTTATTGTGAAAAGAAGCCAGAGTCCTTGGTAGGTGAAAATTGTCATAGGATATTCATTATTACCCTTAGTTTCTTTGCTGTTTCAATCATTTGTAACTAAACTAAAATAAACTCAGTAAATTATACATATTATCTACTTCATATCTACTAATACAATGGTTAGTAAATTATAATAATTTGAAATTTTTCTAAAGAAATCAAGCCTTTAGAAAAGAACAATCATGCAATGTATTTTTTTATCACAGTCGCAAGATACAGTATAAGGAAACAAAAACCCTTCAAATTTAATATCTTATTACAATTTTTTGTAGAATAAAAGATTTATAGGAATGTGGAAAACTCACCTATTCCCAAATGGTATGGTTTCTTTAAAAAGTTTAGTTCCTGGACTTTTTAATGTCCCTTTGCTTTCAGCAACATTTCATGTAATGACAGTGCTAATAAAAGAAAAAATCTTTGAGTATTCTTCTCTTAACAGCCTTTCCAGATCATTGTCTTCCTTAGGTAACAGCAATAAAAAGTATAATGATATCATATTTGAAAATTAATGCATAAGGATGTAGACTGGTATTCTGCTGCAACAACAGAACAGAAAAGCCCACATTTGTCTCTAAGGTAAAAACAAACTATGAATAAAATATTGGACAAAATTAGCTTGTGAATAAGACCTATCATTCAGTGTTAGGTATCTTAAGGTTACTTTTACAGTATCCTTTTATGTAGCAATTACAATCCCAAAAGGATGCATTTTGTGCCTGGAGAAAGGCTATATAATAAGGGAGAAGTTAATGTTTCACCAAAGTAGTTACATTGTTTTGCATCTTAAAAAGAGAGATTTTGAGTGACTTGGACTTTAAGAATCTCAGTTTTAATTCCATATTTCAATATGTGTTTCAAGCAGAAGAGATAGAATTAAAAAATGTCAGAAAAGTTGAGAACTCAGTAAGTTACTCTGAATTTTTTCAATGTAATACTTTCTTCAGATTCATATGCAGGTTTTTTCTTCTTAAATCTAGAACATTTAATAATCTTAGCTTTAGAAAATGCAAAATATTTATCAGGGATGGAAATACAATAGTGACTCAAGGTGGATTATAACAACTCATGTTTATCATCATTCACATGTTTATCATAGTATTTTGGTTTTGGATAAATCTTACACTTTTCTTCATAGCACAAAGGTAAACTTTAATATAGACTGTTGCTTAATGAGGGTGTGGTAGAGTTTATTATTGTTCCTTAATGACTTGACCTACATACACTCTCCTTTCAGTTCAGGAAGTTGAGCCTGTCTTTGGTAGAAAATGCTATATAATTTGTTTGTACATGTTGGCAGTAATAAAATTTTTGTATTCAATAAGGAAGAATGGCTTTCTATTTGTCTTGCATTGTTTCTTACTTATTTTTCTGATGATAAAGTTCTGCATGTGCAAGGAATAGTTGCTACTTTAAATGATTTTGCAGAAAAAAATATTAGCCCACTGAAGGTTATGGTTTTTTTCCTATGAGGCAATCCGAGTTGTTTTTTTTACATATTTTATTTATTTATTTTATTTATATATACATGGACACTGGCTTGTGTTTTAGTGTAGTAATACCCTTTCTTCCTTTGTTTAATAGAGCCTGGAAAAATAAAATAGCCAAACTGTGATGTATTTGTTTTAGGAAATTAAATGTTAACATTTTTGTTCCTCACCTTTGCAGAAGAAGCTCAAAAGGCTACATATATAGCTCAGAGTGGCGCACTTTACCCTCAATAATAGCCCAGTGAGGTACATTTAAGTGGAAGGGAGATAATTGGTCCAAGGTAATTCACTGATTGCACTAACAAATGGCTGTTCTTATGTCAAACTGTAGTGGTCTCTAATATGTTTCTGATTACAGTTTCACAAATTCCTTCCACTGCACATGCTGTTTGGGAGATATTGAAGTCCAAAGGATTTGAAAAGAGCCAGGTTGCAATCCCATAACAAATGATTAAATGGTTTGCTAAAATATTGTCTTTAGTTTCTGGACCAGAGGAGTTTTGTTTTTTTTTAAGTCGTGGATGTGCTGTCTTTTTCCTTTAAACATTGTTATTCTGTCTTTCTGTCAATACAGTTCAAAGAGAGAATAACAGTATTTAGAGGAAATTATTAATTGATGTATTGATAACAATGTAATTATTTTACTAGCATTAATTCATTAATTATTAAGAATTAATTGCTTTATTGATTAATTGAGGTATTTCAGTACAGTTCAGGAACGTATTATAAAAATGATTCAATATGATGAGTTCCATCAGTGTTGTGGGAGATGAGAGGGCTGAGTCAGAGGAAAGTGTTAGCATGGGATCAGCCTCAAGTCTCTTTGTAGGCCCCAAGCACATTAGCTTCAGCCCCTCCTGATGGCTGTTGGACTTTATTTTCCAGCCACAAGTGTTCAACCACCACTTGGGCAGTGTCTATTGTCTAATGGCCATCAGGAAGTGCTGGGTCTATTATGCTTGTGGCTATGCAGAGACTCAAAGCTGATCCCATGCTTGACACCTCCTCCTAGCTCAACCCTCTCTTCTTCCACAATGCATAAATCATTTAAATTAGCAAGATTTTTTGATTAAAGTAAGTCCTAGCTTCTGTTCACTTAAGAGCATAATAGAAAATCCTGGTCCTGCTATGTAATGGTACTCAAATAAAAAAAAAGAATACAAGTTTATATGAAAAGTTCTGTTTTTACACCTTGTAAAATAAAATCTAATATGCAGAGGAATTATAAATTTTGACTGAGTGACAGAAATATGTAGCATGCAGGTATCAGTTACTGACTGATTGGTATTGCACATGGGGACAACAATAAGCAGGAGGAGGAGGTGGCCATATCAGCGCCGAAGGGGGATTTGATTTGTATAAAAGAAAAATAATGTGTTTTCAGTTAGCCAGATGAATTTTAATACTGTAAAAGAAATGTTAATTTAACATATCTAGAGGCAATTTAAGGAAGGATAGTAGTGACTGGACATGTATAATCTTATCATGTTTAATGTAAAGCTATCAGATTTAGGTGTACAGTGCATATTATGCAAATTGCAAGTTTATGGCTTTGGAAAACAAGTCTGTCTCTTCTCATCACATTTTTATGAAAATGTGCCATTTAATTTTTCATCATTCTTTTGATTTCATTATATGGTAGAAATGGGTGGCAAGTAAACTATACCTGTTTTAATGTATAAAGAAACAGTATAATTCTGAGAATCATAGGGGCCCTAACTGTTCTGAAATCTGAAATATAAAAATTATAGTGAACTCTGTTATATGAGTATTCTTAATCAGCTTCTTCTCTTTGTTCTGATCAGGACTATATTTGCTTGATATTTTGTTCATAAAACCAGAGGAGTTTTCTAAATGTGATGTTAGCTGTGTTTTAACATATCAATTTCTATTTCTAATAGTATTTTATTATATTTTCCATGCTTCATATTTGAGCGGCTTTTCATTACTGCATTTTTAAATAGGTGTGATTTTATCCCCTTTTCCTTTGTACTTTGGACATAGTTGTATGAAATTAGTAATTGTTTCCAAAATTTGTTCTGTTTGAAAAAAAATTGCTTGTGTGATGATACTTCAATAAAACTAACTATGATGGTTCCCCATTTCTTGATAGGGCAAAATGTATTGTGCCATCTTGTTTGTCAAAATATTGGGGACGAAAAATGTTGGGGTTTGGAATCAAATTTCTAAAAATGCTGTGTTTCTTTAGGGATAGATACAAGGAGAATTCATCTACAAAGTTAGGTGATACGTGTAAAAATATGGAGCAGACTATTAGTCTTGGAAAAATAATGCTCAAGAAATAGCTGTAATACTACTGCAATAAATATTATATCTTGTGGATTATAGCATAATGCTACAATATTTCAAATGTGACAAGATTGTTTTAGACATTAAGAAAAATATACAGGTATTAATTTGCATTAAACAGATTCTGTTTCAACAAAATATTCAGAAACTTGTATAATGAGAAGATTGAATTTCATCTGCTAAGTCACTGTTTTTAAACTAAGGTCACACCAGCAACTCTGGGGTACTGGCCTTTCTTGTTGATGATGATAGGATCACCTTTAAGTGGGAACACTGGCAAAACCTATTGCAATTTACATTGAGTTTGGCCATACAGAAAAGGGAACAAAGCGTGCTGTGAGTTTTGAAAGATAAATAAATTTGTGGTACAGATGATTTCTTACTTATTAGTGACTTCCAGCAAGCTATGTAGCAATGTATCTATAGTCTTAAGAATGTTTGAAGAAGTGTACATGTTGGTGAATTTCATTATTGTTATTTATTATTTTAAATTTGTAGTTTTTCAAAATGAAAATGGCTTTACTGGGTAGTATGAGAATAGCTAAAGTCACTTAATTTAAGAGTGATGGTGATAAAAATAACCCTAAGGCAATTACAATGAAAGCTAAATATTTTTAACAGTATAAAAACTTATTTATTTCCTGCCCATCTCTATCTTCAGTGAAATTATTACCTTTATTTTTCTGCAGTTTATTAATTCGTTTTACTTCTTAGCAATGAAATGATTTTTTTGGTTATTTTATTATTTAAACTTCCTTGTTCTTATTTTATGAAAAGTCAATATAAATAGTTTTTAATAGTAATAACAACTAGACAATCCATGACCCATTGGGTCATCATTTCAGAAATACTTCCTTACCTAAAGGGAGACACTGAATGACCTTGGGTAGGCAAAAAGGCAGTGGGAACTGGTGTGACTTTCAATTTGCTGCTGGCTTCCCCATTGATTTTTCCCATTGTTGGAAGCTGGCAGGGAGCAATGGAAATGATAATCATGGGACTGCAACTGACCACAGCACTAAATCAACCACAACATTACCCAAATTCATTCCCCCAGAAGTAATGAGTCCCAAAATTTGGACATACGCTTTAAGTTATCCCGTTCGAGGTACATTGATTCAAAAACTGTTATCCTATGATGCACCATTTTGTCCAGTTGAAGGTTACAAACAGATTACAGGAAAATGTAAATTTAATGTACTATTTGGGGAGAAAGTGATATCTGTTAAATCCAAATTTGCATTACTTACATAATTTATATAACTTGCCCTTGACAATTTTACACCATTTTCATAATTACATAAGTAATTATATAATTGAGGCTTTCACATAATTTGTAGAAATTTATGTCCTTCCAGAATTATATTAGTACACAAATGATATACATTAACAAAAGTGTTGAAAAAATAAATTGTCCAGATTTAGATATTGTGCTTCATTTGAAGATGAATCCAAACTAAAATTGTCCATTGCATCTGAAGTCTACTGAGTGGAGGGTAATAATACTGAGATTTTACTGTAATTACTTAATAGCCTGAACTGAATGATCATTAAAAAAATAGTGAGGTAAATCTCCTTTATTTATAAAATCTGGAAATAAATAAATGAATAAACAAATGGCAATGAAAAATATAGATGAAATATTTTGCTATAGGAAAGGTTAATATACTTTAATTTGATTATAATTCCATTCTACCGTAATTCTTAAGTATGATAATAATAGTTTTATTAATTTTAGTGTTTTATCCAATAAGTTTATAACTGCATACTGATCTTGCTATAGCTATACACGAATGTTTTCTTCACAGATTCTAATTTGGTCCTGTATTATATCACCACATCAAGATCCAAACTGGGATTTGTCAATCCATTAGGATAGTTAAATTGTATCTTACTTTAAACTCAGTAATGTTCCAAATAATTTGTTGAGATAAATATTTATATTTCCTATAATTTTAAACAGGAAGATTTTGCTCCACAGTGATTGAGGTTGGTGGTGGGGATTATAATTGGTATAATTGTTATTTTGTCATTTTATATATGTTGATTATTAAGGTTTTTATATTTTTTCAATTTTACTGCCTTTCTGTTTTTTGTCCGTTCAATCATGTATGAAGTGTAATTGAACTGGTCTCTGATCGTAACTTAAATTATAATTAAAATAAGCTTTTTTGAAATAATTATATAGTCTAATTCTCTAAAAGATCATTGGTTTATATGCATAGGTTGCCATTAGCACAATGAAAAAGTTGACACATCAAATGCAGTTGACACATGTATATTGCAAACTTGTAAATCTTAAATTATAAAGGAAGTTACATAGAGATCTGTATTTCAACAGGCTTCTTATGGTGTGAAAGAGTAGATGGACTAAGAGGAAAAGTGTAGCTTACTTGAATGTTTGCTTTTTCCCCTCTTCTTTTTCATGTTATATTACAATCCAAGCACAACTTTGCAAAATTATGGTTAGAAAACAGTTAAAAGAAAATAGTATATAAAATCCACATTAACTTCACTGGACTAATTTCAGTTCTTTGAATCCTGACATTCATTTTAATTGTCTGCTGAAATTTTGAAATATTAGATTTTTGGGTTCTAATTCCACTGATTCATTTAGTAGACAAGTCTATCTTTACATTTAACACATAATATGTCCTGATTTTTAAACAGACGCCAAATCCCACTGCAAGTGAATTTATTCCTAAAGGAGGATCAAATTCCCGACTTGGTAATATGTCACAATCAAATATCTCTGCCTTCTCTCAAGCCTTGTTTTCTCATCCTTCCATGGGAAATCCTGCAAATTCTGGGCTAGCTCCAGGTAAGTTTAGAGTAATTTGTTTGCTCTCTGTTATGACTCAGAATATAGCATGTAAGTTGCTATGTATAATAAATAGTCAATCTTGTTATTATCTAGGAATTGATTAATAAAATGTGGCTACGTGAATTGTAATTTTGTGTGGATCTCATCACTTTGTGACCTTATACAAATTGTTTTAAGGTAATTCTTAAAAGTTTCTTGTAATTAATTTGGCATTAGTAAGTTATGTAGAGACTATTATTTAATTTTTTCAGGTTCTAAAAATAATTTATTAAAAAAATAAAGTAGTGAAGGCCATTAAATAGTGGGTTGGGACAAACCTATACAAAAGTGTGGATATGGCTTCGTAACAAAATAATATACTGCTGTAACAAAGCACTGTAAAGGTCTGGAATTCTGGGGATATTTGATTACAGTGTACAAAATTATTGATGCTGAGTTTGTTTTGCTTCTGCCAAAAATATTCATCAATCTTCTTGACTTTCATATGAAGTTAGAAGAGAATAGGTTGAAAAAAATTTACTCATCCAAAATCTCTTATCTCCATCAACTATTCTTCCAAAATTTTGCAGATTTTATAAATAGAATTGTAGAAGTTTGGAAAAAAACAAAGATCACGGCAACCGTGAACTTACCATCACTTCCTGGCAAGGAGAAGGGGAAGAAATGGAAGCAGTGGCAGATTTCACCTTCTTGGGCTCCAAGATCACTGCAGATGGTGACTGCAGC
>JANHZU010009109.1:142147-154756 GCA_032468055.1 Acrochordus granulatus | reverse complement strand
TTTTGAGCCACTTCTAACTACAAAGAGAAGAAGTGTATGTGTGCCTTTAAGAGGGAGCAGAGTGTGTCAGGATGTTGCATATCATGTGTGATGATACCAGTTAGTTGTGCTGCTCCAAATGCCTAAAGCATATTACGGTTATCTGAAGTTTTCTTTTTCCAATTTCAGTATCTTGCTTGGAACCACTATTTGGTCATATTATATTTCAGTTCTGTGACCTGGCACATAGTTCAGATGAGCGCTACTGGCTTAAGACAATACCAGTGTAGTGATTCTTGTGTCCAGATTCCACATATCCAAAGAGCTACAGCATAACAGTAAAATGTCCTGGTTTTTATTTGACTGCCCCAATAGGTGATTGCACATCTTGCTTCAAAAGTCCATAACTCTGCCGCATTCTAGACTATTCACAGAAGCCCTCATTTAATACTTGTTCTTTCCCCCAAGAACTGCATTTGTGGGATTGGGTATTAACATCTTTAACGTAGTTTGCATTTTTAAGAAACTAAAATTTTCAAAATTATCTATTGGATACCGGCCAATAATGGAAATGGAACCATACTGGCTGAAGCAATGTAAAAACATGGCAGATGTTGTACGTATGGTTTTGGAGGCAGCGTAGATCATTTGAGATTAATTCCCTTTCCCAATGTGTGGGGCCTAGCTAGAGCTACCCCAAAATTTTTGCTACTATGAGCAAATAGTAAGATGTTTCCCTATTCCATATATAGATGCTGATTGGATTTCAGTCTTGGTGGTGAAATAACACCCTATATCAGAGCTGTAGTGGCTGGTAAGGCAGTATAGATTACACAGAAGAGTCTTCAAATTGAAACCCTTAGGAGGAAGGGATGGGACCTTCATTAACACCTTCAGTAACTGCCAATATAGGGCAGTAGCTTCCCTCTGCCGAATGACAGGGCCAGCTGAATATCTGGTTGCACCACTTTTTCGATGTTGTTTCTTTCTGTTCAAAAGTAGAAACTATCCCTGAGCCAGTGTCTCTGTTTTCAGCTGATTGGGAATAATGCTATCGCGTTATGCCTCTTCAGCCAGATTTGGTTTAAATTATTCAAAAACTATGGCAAATCTTTCCCACCAAAATGCAAATGTATTTTGTATCAGCCTTATAAACCAGGTAGATTAGATTAGATTAGATTAGATTGGTAGCTATTTCTGAACTAGTAAACCTTGCTGTACAATACAATAATGTGAACTACTGAATTATGAACTAAAGAATTAAAGAAATCCAGTACAATCTGATTTTAAGAACTTAGGAAGTCAAGTGCACAAGACTTTCATTCCCTCCAGCCAACGGCTCTTGTTTTGCGCTGTTTTTCTTTTTTCTGCCATCTTTGTTTTTGTAAGTAACTCAAGATGGTGAACACAGATAATACCCCTTCCTTCTCCTATTTATTGGTGTTACTTTCAATGATTGGATATGTACCAACTAATACATGCTGATGTGGGGAATTGCATTCTAGAACTAATTTTTGGAAAATTGACCCAGATGATGACGAATTGATGAGCAGCAAAATAGTTTTTTTCAGCAGTGAAGTGAGAATAGAGGCCTGTGACTCAGATTTCAACTTCAGCAAGTGGAATGCCGCACCACTGAATTATGACTTGGAGGAGAAAGATCTTCCGCTAGTTTCTCCCCCCACATGATTCTGCTGCAAGTGAGCGGCTGCATCATATCAGCGGTCTGACCAAACCCGAACTCGTAGACATTTGGCTTGGCTGTGTCAGAGAAGACAGGTCCCTTGCTTCTGTTCCCAGTGTAGAAGCTGTAAGTGAAAGCAGTTTCTCTTTAGTTGGGAGGCAAAGGTCTACAGCAGGTAACGACGGTTGAACAATAGCACGCTAATTTCACTGCATTTCGCTATTTACTCTTTAAAACATAATGTGAAATAAAAATAGCTTTGAAGGTCTAGAGTTCCCAATCAAATTAAGGAGCTAAGGTATGCAGAGTAAAGAAGGCTGACGTGTCGAGTTAATGATGGAGTTAAACGGGAGATGTTGCGTGGGCGAAAGGGATGAAGGATTTTTTTAAGTCCAGAACTTGTAGGTAATATTCAGAAGTGGTTCAGGCAGGCACTTCCCTAATTCAGTGAGCTCTAAGGAGGAGGAAGGGGAACGGCACAATCAGACTCGTGGGATTCTCTCAATCTCAATAAAAGTAGGTTCTGTGGAGCTTCAAGAGAGACATCAGTGACAACATGATTTCCTCCTGCTATCCACTCAGTTAGGATCACTGCGAACAGAGTTTACTTGGGATGTGTCAGCATTTCAAGCTGGGTAATATCAAGAAACAGGCACACCAGAAATTCCAGAGATGTTCTTTTAGGAAAGCAGGATATTGAAAAGCTATCAGTTTCTCTCTGGCGCATCTTAAATCAAACGTCATGGCAAGGTTACTTTGAGTTTCTCTCTCATATTTACCTCTTCCCAGGTCTGATTATGTGTATTGAGGTTAAAGAATAGCTGCCCACCCCTCTAAGCACATACTTCTTTGATTTTGTGCACCAAGGCTGAAGAACAGCAAGACAGTTGAACAAAAAATGGATAATGGTTTTCGAAAAGCATGATTTCAGCTCGTTAATTCCCTCCATCGTTTAAACCCAAATGCTGTATCCAGATTTCACTAGTCCCTCACTTGTTCCATAATTCCCTGATTGGTTTAAATTATTCACTTGTTCCATAATTCCCAACCTGGAAACAAATGCTTTGGGTTTGTTTGTTTTTTTCTTTTCCTTACTTGGATTTCAGCCAGCTACTTTGCTTCATCGGGAACAAAGACATTAATCCTGTCTTCTTAAAAAGACACCAAGAGAGGAAAACTCCCCATCAGAATGGGCTCTTCAGCGGTTGATTGCAGGCTAAGGAGTCTACATCCCTGTCCCTGGATGCGTAGGTCACTGCGCATGCGTTTCTTTTTTAACCTTTTTACTGACTAAGCCTCCGGAAGTGGATATTCCCATGTACTATATACTACAGAACTCCAAATTTATGATCAATCGCGTCTTAAATAACTTACGAAGCCCAGCTGTAAACAACTTGTTTATGAATAGTAACTAAAATATACTTTAATTCCATAAATATGTGGTGGAAACGAGAAAATTGAGCTCATAATTTTTAAGCAAACATTCGTGCTCGGGAAGGCTTTTGAAATTGCCTTTGAAGTAGATTGGCTCATAAGGTTACCTGGTCTGTTTCACCCGCACTCAGAGGGGATTTTTTTTTTTTGAAGAGTTAGAAAGGAGTACAGCAAGTTCTTCGCTGTTGTGTTTTCAGGCAAAGGAGGTTGTTATTTTGTCAGATGTAGATGACAACGATGTCTCTGCTAACAAAGAGTTCCTGGTAGGACAGAGCCTGAAAGGCCATCTCCCTGACCCTCTGCGCTCTTTGTCCTGTTTCATCTTCCACGATAATAGTGACTTTCTGCTCCTGCAGCCTACCCCTTCACAACCTTGCACGCTCTTCCAGTCGTCTTTGCTCTTGCCTCTCTGCCCCTGATCGTCCTTTGTAGATGGATGATCTCCAACAATGCACCAACGCCCAGGTTTTCTACCACCATCCATTAACACAAAAGAGCTCTTGTGAATGGTGGCAAGAGGCCATTTGGCCAGGAACATGCGGACTCCCCTGGTTGTGTGTTTCTGTAGTGAACTTGCATTGTTGACCTGTGGCTGCACCAATATTAAAAATATTACAGGTAGTCTTTGACAATTAGGACCAGAATTTCTGTTGCTAAGCAAGGCAGTTCTTTAGTGAGTCACGCCCTGTTTTACTACCTTATTTTGCCACAGTTTTTAAGTGAATCATTGCATGTTAAGTGAATGACATGGTCATTAAGCCCCCATTGAGTTTGATTATCAGAATCCAGCAAGCAAGGTCACAAATGGCAATCAAATGACCCTGGGACATTCTGCAGCTGTTGTGAAGACATAACAGTTGCCAAGCCCTGAATATGGATCGAGGGACTCTGAGAATGCTGCAATGGTCGTAAGTGCAAGTACTGGTTGTAAGTCACCTTTTTCAGTGCCGTTATAATTTTGAACAGTTGCTAAACAAATGATCGTAAGTGGAAAATTACACAGATGTTCGTTTGTTAACTTTGCTGTTTTCATTCAGTGGTTTTCTTTTATCATGGTACTGTTTTGCTTTTTGTTCTGTAATATTGTGATGTATTTTCACAGATTTTTTACTCTCCTAAGTTGAAACATTTTAATAAATTAAAGGAATAAGATAAATACCTCCAAAAAGTTTGCTTTGGTCTGATGCCAGTCCAGGTAAAACGTTTCAGCTGTTTCAAAGGCAGCACCATTCTCCCCTCAGCTTGATAATTCTGAAAAAGAAAATAGTTCTGATTATGAAGTCTTGGACTTTGTTAAAAACTTTGCCAAATCCATCTTGATGTATAGAATATAAAAATAGCACATTTTGCTTTATAAAACATAGGAAGGGGGCCTTATCAGCCAATTTACAATAGCACCATGAGGAAAATGATCAGTAGTCAGTTGATGCATTCATTCCCCTTTTTCAGAGTTAAAATCTGGTGGATCTGCTCCTTTCAGCCTGATACATGGCTCAGTAAATCTATCCATAGTAGAAGATATGAGCATGTCGTGTTCTATCCTGAGCTTAGATTTCAAAGAGCTTTATGATCTCGTCAACTCTTTCTGAGCTGCTGTGAAAATCCGAACTCGAAGAAAGAAAAGCATGCTTTTTTCTCATCCGCATCATAACCAGCATCTTTTCCAGAAACACCTTTAAAAATATGGTTTAAAAAAAAGGAATTTAGAATAAAAGTATAACGACAGCGGAAACCCTTCTGAGGGACAGATTTTCCAAAGAGTCAACAGCAAGTCTTGGTTTTCACACATCCTTCTCTTTTATCACTGCTCAGGTGGTCTCACTGCTGCTCCTACTTCAAGAGGATTAGAGTGGGATTCGAGGTTTGAGGGCTAGCAGTTACATGTCTGAGGGATCCAGGTGGGATCAACTATTTCCCATTCCCAATCCAACTGAAGTTATGATGAGACTGTTCCTGTTTGTCTGCTTTTAGCTCCTGGGACGAAAGAAACATTAAATGAATAAATAAAGCGATACCCAGTAGGTGATACGAGTGAGGTAGGCAAGTGGATGTCCCTCCAAATATTTTGGAGTATAATAACTCCATTGGTCGTGGTTGGCTACGTTGGTTGATATAACCAGGAGGCTCAGTGGTAACGTGACCTTCTAAGGAAGGTTCTCTCTCGTGGATGGTAGTCATGCCACACCTTTTCATTGCATCATGCACTTTGTTATCATTTTGATAAGAAATAAACCAACCCTGATATTTATGCTGCGTATTTCAAGAAATCTGTATAATTGTATAGATGGTCCTTGGGTTATGATTTGTTCAGTGACCGTTCAAAATGACGTCACTGCAAACGACGATAACCTGATTGCAATTTCTGATCTTCTCTGCCAGCTTCCCACAAGCAAAGTCAATGGGGAAGCTGGCAAGAGGTCACAAATCGCTCCCGTTCATTTTTTGCTCACCTGTGCTCTGCAGTGCCTACCCGGGGTACTCTCCACAGCACTGGCATAACCACCTGATCTCCGTAGCACTTTCCCATGACACCCTGCATCACCCATGCTCCATAGCATACATCCACGGCACCCACCTATGCTCTGTAATGCCTGGCTGCAGCACTTCGCCGCTTCTTGCAGCTTTCATCCATATCCCTCCCTTTCCAGCTTGCTTGCTGGGACTCCTGCCTCTTCCTGCTTAACAGCCTGCGTGGTCCTGGGTTACAACAGCAAGCGGGACTGCCAGGGTTGTTGCTGCTAAGCAATGCAGTTAAGCGATGCTGCGCTTTACAACTGCATTGCTTACGCAATTGCTGTCGTAACCTGAGGGCTACCTGTATGAATTTCCTCTTCCACACAACAACTAACTGTTCTTGAGAAACTAGCCACAGAGTATCTCTCCTTATTCCTAGGTCTTCAGTTCAGCAATCTGGGACCGAATTCAAAAGTTGTACTGTGTATTTTAAGACTTGCTTACGTCAGTCTGAGATTTGCCCTTAGGTGAAAGTTCTTCAAAGACTCTCTGGAATGGTTTCATTTTGGAAGCATGAATGTGTTTCCTTAGAAAGTAAGCAGAGAAAAAAAAGCTTATTGGGATCATATCAAAGTGGAACATCGCTGTAGAGTAGCTACTTGTGAACATTTGATCATGAATGATAGCGTAAGTGCACACCTGACACTTTTTGCTAACAATGAAAAGAATGTTCACAAATTGCATTTGAAACAAAGACTATCTACAGTCTTATCAACCCTGCACATTTACATTTATTTCCAGCTCACCTGTAACACCTGTTCTTTTTACATTTTCTGCATGCCAGCCAGAGTTGCTTTTGCTGAAATGAACCGCTGGATAAATCCGGTTAATAAATAAATAAATAAAACCCATCTAAAACAAGGCCTGATTCCCAGCTGATGCACCACACCCGCGCAGAGTTAGGGGATGGGCTCTTTCACATTGGCGGAATTTCCTAGCTGCTGGCTTCTGCCCGCTGTCTGTGGAGGGTCAGCCGCAGAATAACCCTGCTGTGAATCATCACAGTTTTTTAGGAGGTGGGCAAGAATAGCGCCATGCCAACTTTAGTGATTAAATATAGGAGGGAGTGCTGGCGAGGTACCTCTTATATTCTCCTGTGGGATACCTAGAAAGTACACCGGTTGGCTTATGGGGGAGTGTCAGAATGTGAAAGTATCGTGGGTCACATTCTTGAGGGTCCGAGGAATACAATCAGTGGTAGTGTGGAAGGGATCTCGGTCATTGGGCATGACAACTAAACAGTAACTTCTAAAAGTTACTCGGTGCTTGTTGCCAGGAGCCACTGTAGAGAGTAGTACTGTTGACCCTTCAAGATAGATCAGACTAGGACTCCTATATCATGTAGGACTTTTATTGTAAAGCTGTCGTAACCGAATCTTGCAAATCGGAAGGAGTCCTCCCACCACAGCCTCTCTTTATCTTTGTGAGAACTAGACAGTCTTGTCTGAGATGTTCTTTCGTTTACACCTCTGCTCTTCCATTTGACTGTTGCCTCGATAGAGCTCTTCCTTTTCCTCTGCCTTCTACAGTTATGCTCTTGTTTATAAGCTTCCCAAGTGCCTCCATGAGAGAAACAGGATTTATTTATGTATTTGATTTATTTATGATTAAAAAACAGAACAGTTGTTTTGTACTGATTATTTCGGACTGTGTTTAAAACGGTGAATGAGTTGCACTTTTATAGGTCAAATAGTAAATCCATGCTGTTATTCATCTATTCTTTGTATGTAAAAATATCCTAGTGTTTCATCTTACCCCAAATTTTCAGCATTTGCATTCGTCAAGGCTGGAACTGCACTGTTTTTTCTTTCATGAAGCTTAGGGAAACTTGGGAAACAGTGGTCAGACCCAGTATCGTCCGGTAATAAAGCATTCAAGGGTATATAATCTTTGCCATCCTATGCAGACAAGGGAGAACGTGGTGAGGAAAGCTCATTATTATATCAGTAACTTCTATCACAAACCTGACATAGATTTTAAGGTTTTTCTACACATTTTAATACAATTTGATTCATCCACTGTTAAGCTGAAATATTACAGTATAAGCTAGTTTATCCCCCTTGCCTTAATACTGACACATTGAAAATCATCACATGGAACAACATGAGGTTGATTGCATTTCTGAGAACATTTTGGGATGATGCACTTTTTAAAATAGTTCCATAGGATAGAACTTCCCTTGATGTTATGCTTTTCTAAACATACTTAAGTTGCATGAAAAAGAGTCTTCATCTGCCACTTGAACTCTGAAGTGATAAAACTTCATCAGTGCAAACCATGTGAATTGAATGTGAAGCTCAAAAGTGAATGAAATGTCTATAAACGCAATTGAATCTTATGGACAAAGCAAGCAGCTTATCTCTGGAGAAGTGGCTCTGCGATCTTCAACATCAACCTCCATGATGTTTGAATTTATCCCAAATTTTGCCATGCAAATTTTTAGCATGTTACCATAGTAGCACTGAGTCCTACTTCTACAAGACGAAGAAGTATGAGGAAAATCGGTATTTCTTCTACTGAACCATATCTCATTCAAAGATAAAGCTATACAGGACACATCACAGTTTTCTACTTACCTGTTGTACGTTAGCCTGAAGTAAGTCCCCTAATATTTCCACCAGCTCCGAGAACCATGGTCTTTTCTTTGGATCTCCTTGCCAACAGCTCAACATAATCTGGTATCTGCCAAAAAACAAAGTGTATGACAAGCTTTACTTCTGCAATGGCTTATCTCAGGACATTTGTATGCAATTCTTGGAGCCACTGTTAACCCTCATCTTTCTATAGGTAATGGTGAAGGTTTCCCCTGTCAGTCACAGCTGGCTCTAGGGGTGGTGCTCATGTCCAATTCACAGCCGAGGAAACCAGTGTTTGTCTGAAGACACTTTCATGCTCGTGAGTGGCGCAGCACCTTGATGATGCCAGTTGTGTCGACCAGAAATGGCCAGCACACTGGCCATTTGAGCCACAGCACTGCATGATGGGGTGAGCTCCTATCACTCACCTCCAGCTCCTGCCCACCCAGCAGTTCAAAAGCATGTAAAAATGCGAGTAGATGAATGGGTACCCATTTGGGGGGAAGCTGGCTGGTAGCGACGGGAGCAGCGAGTCAGCGCCTGACTTGCCTGTCTCAGGGGTGGAGCAGGAACTGTGGAGGATGCTCCCAATGTGATCATTGCTGGCCAGCAGGGGTGCGGGGTTTAAAAACAATGTATAACATACAATGTGTGTTGTAAGCCGCCTAGAGTCTGGAAATAGGTGGCATATAAATACATGTATAAAGAAATAAATGATTATACGCCAGGGCACATGGAATGCTGTTACTTTTCCCACAAAAGTTGGTACCTATTTATCTACTGGCATTTCTATATGCTTTTGAACTTCCAGGTTGGCAGGAGCTGGAGCATTAATGGGAGCTCATCCCAACTCGCGGCAGCACTTGGGTCTCAAACTCAAGCTGCCAACCTTCCAGCCAAGAAGCCCAGCATTTTAACCACTCAGCCACCATGCCCCTTAAGGCAATGGTTTCAGTCATGTCTGACTCTAGGGGGCAGTGCTCATCTCTGTTTCATAGCCAAAGAACCAGCATTGTCCAAAGATGCTTCCATGATCATGTGGCCAGCAAGACTATATGCCAAGGCACATGGACACTGTTAGCTTTCCCACCAGGTGGTATCTATTTATCTACTTGCATTTTTTGCATGCTTTCGAAATGCTAGATTGGAAGGAGTTCACCCCATTACACGAGAGCATTTGGGTCTCAAACTACTTAGCTGGTGACCTTCCAGCCAACCAGCCCATCATTTTAACCCCTCAGCTGATAGGTTTATGTCAAACATCCCTATGAGTTAGCTTCTTGCTACATGCAAACAAGCAAGACATCATTAAGTTCACAAAAAGGGCCCATTGCTTAATTGTCTATTTGTCTGAGGCATTTGCTTTGATAACAAAATTCCCCTTCCAGATTTCCCCTTTTTATCCTCACAACGTGTGTGTGGATTTGGTTAGTTGACATCTGAAAGCCTTCCCTCACTAAGGATTTAAGCACATCTCAGCCTTCGCTATAACAAAATATATTGTCTTGATAGGATAGCAATATAATACCCTGACTCTTGCTATTTTTTTGGCTGGTTAAAAAATATGGGTATGTTTTGAGGACACCAGTGAATAGGCATAGGTATACAGACACCTCAGGTACCTATCAGAGAAGTTCTCAAAAGAGGTATGAAGTTAAAAATGCTTACATACTTTGGCTCTGTGATGGCTTCAGGAGGAAAAATGGATTTTTGTTCTGATTCCATAAGGCTGTTTAAAGTATGGTATGGGTGCAAAATAAGGCCAGGTTATAGTTAGTAATGTTGGTTTGCTTCTGGGTCCAGTTCAAGATGTAGGTTATTACCGCTAAGGCCCTTTAAGGCAAAGGTGCAGGATACTTGAGAAACCATCTCATCCCAATGGGATTGGCCCACTTCACTTGTTCTGGCAGAAGGGTCAATGCTCTGGATCCTGTCTGCCTGCTGGAACATCTTGTTCAGAGCCTGAAAATGTGGCTTTGCCAACTGGTCTGGGGTCCTGGCCTGTCATCTTAGAGGTGACTTGTGGATTAACAGGAGATCCCACCTTCACCCTGTCTATGCAATTAGTTTTTATTCCCATATTCTGAATTTAATATTTTAACATTGATATTAAATGTTCTAATGTTTTATATGATTATTTATAACAATGTAAGCTACCCAGAGCTGCTAATTGTGGGTGGTATATAAATTTGATGAATAAATAAACAAACTTTGGGATTGCCAGGACATTCTGTGGTCATTGTAAATTGCGAACAAGGGAGGACTTTATGGCCAATGTGTATTTTGCCTACTGCACATTGTATTCATCTAAAAGCTTTTCTAACTCACTGAAAACCATTCAAGTATTGGCTACATTTCTGTTCACATCAGTCCTTTCAACAGCCGGTGTTCAAGCCAAACATCAGCAGTGACTTCAAATACCTGTATCTCAGTCTTTGATAATTTCTGATCTCTTCTTTGAATTTTGATTCTTTTAGCATGCACATACTCATTTACCAAAGCCAGGCAGAAAAGTGAACTCCATAGTTTTGCCACTGGAGAGCTATCCATAAAATTTTGTCATGAATTTGTCTTGGCCAAAGACCTTTGGAGGTTGGAACATAAAGGAGCAAGATGTTGGCAGAGGCATTATTCCATTGCACTGCTGGATATCTGTTGAGAACCCCATCTCTCCCTTAACAGCAGACTCCAGGAGGACTATAAAAATCTTATTAAGAGTATGTGGCCAAAGACTAATGAGGTTCTCGTAATTGTTTGGGGAAATAATATGGTAAACACTAAGCTAGAGGTTGTTTCAGAGCTAGGTTCTCTTGGTTTATTGTTTGTTGTTATGATATGCCTAAGCACATTGAAGATGTTTTTTAGTTGTCCCAGTTATGACAGCTTTAGAGTTATAACTGACTCCAGGAGGATAGAAAAATATGTAAAACACCTAAGAAACAAGAAGGTACAATTAATCCTCAGCGGAAGAACATGCGCTTTACAGCAGTGCTCTGCATGAACAGAACCAAAGTTAAAATGCAAAGGAAGGGAAGAGTAACAATCTCCAGGCTACTCCCATCAAAACCCAGACAGTCCCAACTCCCTCAAACCTCTTTCCACTTAACATTGTTCTCTTCCATTCTCTCTTCCTCTCCCAACATACGTAAAGACTTCCCCATTTTCTTCTCTCTCATTTGCAGAAGAAGCAAAAGGAAGCTATGCTCCCTCCCTCCATTTTATTTTTAATACTGAAAGGGAATCCTTTAATTAAATCAAAACCCAAACAAATGCTTTGGAGGGGACGGTCTGGATAAGGAAGGAATTTCAGCATAGTGGTTTGGATGTGAGCATTTTTTCTGCTCAATACTTTTCTGGGTTTATCTTATTTCAGTCACCTTGTTAGTAAGAGTGGCGAAATGCTAATACTTCTCTACTCCTATTGCAACCACAGAGTGTTGTCTGGTGGCCTTGGCTAAGGTTGCCTGGTCTCTTCTGTTAAAGGAGACTCTGAGGTCCATCTTCAGGGTTGCACCAAGGAATTTTTAGTGCACCTTATAGATAAAACCACTCAGATTCATTCTCAGTTGGAGACCAAGTTTGATGTGGGTCCTTTTGAAACGCCCAGGGAATAGACTTATCAGTTATCTGGGAAGAGTTTGATCTTGCTGGACCTGAGGAAATGGACAGGCCCTTGGGACTGTAAGTAAGCTACCTGTGGATTAGATCCATGCCCCTCCTGTTCGGTCAGGTTTGCCCGGGAGGTGACATATGGGTGGGTTCTAGTGACAATTCATCTCTTAAATAGGTGGTGTTCCCAGTGCCATTTAAAGAGGTGCTGGTGTGCCCTCTACTCAAGAGGCCAGCACTGGACTCTTCTGTTCTGGATAATTTTCATCCAGTTTCTCGCCTCCCATTTTTAGGGAAGGTGATCAAGGAAGTGGTTGCGCTACAGATCCAGAGGATCCTGGATGAGATGGATTATCTGGACCCCTTCCAGTCAGGTTTCATTCAGTCCTGGCTGTGGGATGGAAACATTGGTCGCCCTTCTGGATGACCTCTGGCAGGTAGCATCATGGCTTTTTTTGACCTCTTGGAGGATTTAGATACCATCAACCATGGAATCCTTTTGTGTTGGCTTGGAAGTTGGGGGTAGGTAGTATTTATTTATTTATTTATTATATTCCTATGCTGCCGAAATCCGGAGACTCTCAGCGGCTAACAAAACAACCATTAAAAACATTGGTTAAAAATATTAAAATAAAATAAAATATTAAAATAAAATAAAAAACCCGACGGACTAGAGAGGTGGGCTAAAAAGATTTCATATATGAAAAAAGGGCGTGAGGGTAGCTAGTAATCAAACCAGCCACCTCCACGATGATGATGAGCACCCCCTGGAGCCCCAGGCCATCTCGCAGAGCCAGGTCTTAAGGCCCTTCC
>JANHZU010009109.1:63660-91571 GCA_032468055.1 Acrochordus granulatus | reverse complement strand
AGCGTGCACTAAATTTGTAAAGGCGCATATGTCTAGGACATCAACTGGCAAGCTCTTGAGAAGGAATCTAGGATAGAGGGGGAGATGGGGAAAAGAGACATGACTCTTAAGGATATATCAAACTTTTAAGGAAGTAAATTGTGCCATGTTTGAAGATGCAAAGATAATCACTGTGCTGGGAACCGTCTTATATGCAGGAGGAAGCCAAACAACAAGAGGAAAGCAGCATAGCTCCTAATTTCGCACAGGAAGCTCCCAGCACCTCCTGCCTAAGCAAGATAAGAAAACTCCCATGGCCTATTCTGGATAAGGCCACTGTTATCACCCTTAGCTTCACACTGTCCTCTCCCTCTCCACAGTTTGCTCCCTTAATGAGATCTTACCTCCAATTGCTTGCAGCTTGCCAAGTACAATAGAATGAAATATTTATAACTGTGGATAGGGAAGTTTTCCAGGCTGAGAATTTACTGCATGTCACCTTGATATTTGTTCATAGATTTCAGACACAAACTAGCTTCTTTATTACAAGGACTACTGATATAAGATCAAGTAACCGGGCTGCATTATAGGAGCTGAATCACTTGGAAAGACCCAGTTGTTACGTTATAAGCCTGAATTATACATCATATTTTACAAGTTTAACATTTGAGATAAAGGAATGCTCTAGATCTATGAATAATAAGTTTTGAATAATCAATATTGCCTATAAAAAGATTAAAGTCTTAGTACAGCTTAAAAACCTGCTAGGAAAAAAAAACAGAATTCACATTAAAGTCACATGGATTTTCACTTTTTGAAAAAGGATTTATAGCAGTTTTTTTCAAACATACAAAGAGCACATTTTTTCAATGTGTATAGAACTAAATAAAAAGAAAATGTAAAATGTGACAGGCTATTATTAAAATCAGTCATATACAACTTTTCAAGACTTTTCTCAGATATTAATTATTAGAAATATTTAGGAAAATATTGCTTGTTTATGAAGCATCCTGAAATTATGGATGATTTTCAAAAAGACAGTCCAGTAACTGGGAAAAGACTACAGAGTTTTAAATATAAAGATAAATATGAATGATTTTTCAGTGTATGAAAGGCATAAAAATGATTTCTTCTTTTTTTCTAAACTAGAAGGAACAGCAGTTTCTTCCAACAATATCTAGTCATTCTTATTCCAGATTGTAGCTGTATTTATTGTCCTTCTCAATCGCCAACTCAATATGACTTTTTTCCCCCAGAGATATCTCTCCTTGCTTTATGAGCACATACCTCAGCTTCTCATCTGCAGTCCTCAGCATTTCATAATTATATCACCTTTCTTTAGGTGTTAACCTAAATTGTTGGGCAACTTGTTTCTCATTCCCCCTTGAAACTTCCCTTAAATATTTTCCACAAAGGGTTGGAAAAAATTAGTCAAAGTCTTTCCAGCACAGATTACAAACTGCTGCACAGATTACATTGTCTAGTCCCTGAAAAATTATTCACTACTTTCCTGCCTTTGATGTCCAGAGGCAACAGATTTCAGCTTCTCTCGGGAAGTAGGAGATCTACTGTGTTGTCAGAAACATAACTAAACATTTTTGAGAGGTGTCTTCAATGATTTATGTTTACTCATCAAAATATCATATTAGAGGAACATTAAGTAAGGGTTTTATGGTAGGAGAATCTTGCTCATAAACTTCGCAAAATTCAGGATTACTGACGGAAAGACATACAATATTGATTTCAAAACATAAACTGATATCCACATGGTCCACACAGAAAGGACAGAAAAAAAATGTTAGCTGGAGTCTAACACTGGTGTTGTCTGTTTCTTTTCCATTTATGCCCTTCAAAGTTTGTGCTACTAAGAATATTAATTGGAAGCAGAGAATAAATCCATGTGTAAGTAAAGCTGACAATTATGCACCAATGACAGCTGGCCCAGGTCCATGGGAACAATATAGCATAAGAGACATCCTCAAAAGGTCATATGGTCATATGTTTTGACATCTATTATAGGGAGTTAACTAAACATTTATTCATACCTATTTGTCACCTGAACCAATTCTAACACAGCAGAGAGTGAAGCTGAACAACCTTGGCAGTATTCCAAGGAAGGAATCTTCCTTATAAAACCCACAAACTTCAAGGCTCATTGTGGCTGTTATACGCCTTTGCTTCCTGAATGAATCAGTGACCTAATCTTTCTGAATGCAATATGATGACATGTTCTGGGGATTACTCAACTTCCTATCCCCAATGAATTGTGCTACCCTAGGCAGATAAATGTTGTCTTTTATAGCTAGTTTCCAAACTGTTTTATAGTCTCTGCATGTTTGTATTCTATGAATTGGGAGGCATGCATTTGCTGCACAGATCAGCATCCGTGAGCTAAAAGCAGCACTGGGTCTAATGGAAAAAAAATATGTCAGGAAAGAAAAAGGGACTGATTTATTCCCTTCTGCTGTCTAACTGCACTACTAAGGCAAAGAAATAGTCAAGTTATCCTTGTATTTGAATATTTCCAAACTCTAAAGAATCAGGATGTCTACCAATGTTTTCAAAACCAGTATAAGAGAACTTCCCTTCCTTGGGTTCCCTGTTAATGGGGGCTACGTATATAGGAGATAGAGGGAAAAGGACCTACTCATTTCTTTCTTTTGAAATTCTTGTTTATTCAGGTCTTAAATAGGGGTGCGCATGAATATGGTTCTGTGGGAGAGGAAGTGATAATGGGAGCCTCCCCTCCCCAAATTAATTTTGCCAGGGCCTTCTAAATCTCCTGAATTCTCACAACTGGTTTTGTTGCAATACTCTTGACAGAAAT
The DNA here is from genome assembly GCA_032468055.1 of Acrochordus granulatus. Taxonomy (NCBI): domain Eukaryota; kingdom Metazoa; phylum Chordata; class Lepidosauria; order Squamata; family Acrochordidae; genus Acrochordus; species Acrochordus granulatus. Next base: position 88,765 of record JANHZU010009109.1, on the reverse strand, counting down.
AGAACATTGCGAACCAAATTTGCCAAAAGATCCAGCATCATTTAAATATGGTTTAATAATAGCTGGATGAACAACCTTTTGAAAAAAAGAAGTACTGTATCAACTTTCCTTTCAGTGTGCCTGAAGAGAAGCTCACTGATCTGGACCACATTCTGTCACCTCTAGTGCTTTTGGGATCCTTCTAATGCTTGCAAAGTATGTGTGTATGAATGTGCATATGTATAGATTGCCTTTAAGTTAATGCTGACTTCTCATGACTGTTTGGACTGCTATTTTGACAGCAAGATTTTCAGAAAGGGATTGCCATTGCCTTCTTCCTAGAAGTGAGAGAGAATTACTGGCCCAAGGTCACCCAACTGGCTTTATGCCTAAGGCAGGACTAGAATTCATGGTCTCTTGGTTTCCACTCAGATACCTTAACCATTACACCAACAAGATTACCTCCTTTTTTCTTATCCCTTATATGTCTGAATATTCCCACAAGCTGCTATTAGAACACAGAACATTAGAAGTAATAGCTCCATTCTGTTCTTTATTCCCCTTTCTATATCTAGTTTTGGCTTCCAGCGATCATCCTCATTACTTTTTCTGAACCTCCTCTAATTTGCCTGATCCTTCTAAACATATTTAAACTAAGAGAGATGGAAGGAATTGTGTTTAAACTTTAAAAAAACAACAACTGAAAAAGGTGTATGAGAGCATTCTTCAAGTACCTGGACTGGATTCATTCAAAATGCATCATGAGTTAGACTCTTCCACTTAAGAATACAGGAAATGAGAATGGTTTAAGTCACACAGAGAAGAAAACTCTGATTAAATTTTGAAAAATGCTTGTAAATGAGGGGCGTGGTGGCCGAGCAGTTAAGACACTGGCTTGTTGGCCAGAAGGTCAGCAGCAGGGCAGTTCAAGACCAAGCACTGTCACCTAATGGGATGAGCTCACATTACTTGCTCCAGCTCCTGCCAACCTAGCAATTCAAAAGCATGTAAAAATACAAGTAGATAAATAGGTGCCACCATTGATGGAAAGCTAACAGTGTTCCATGCATGCTGGCCACATGACCATGGAAGTGCCTTTGGACAATGGTGGCTCTTTGACTATGAAAGGGAGATGACTTGGCCATGACTGGCAGGGGAAATCTTTATCTTTTAACCAATTAAGAAGGAAGTGTAAAGATCAGAGGGAGTGATCTTGAGGGACAGGAGAAAGGGCTGCTGGCAAGGCAACGGTCAGATAAAAGAAACCCAAGCCCTTAGAACATAATACACCTGTTATTACTGTTATGGAAAGGAAGGTGTGGTTCATCAGTGTGACCATACTGAAAGATACTAGAGACAATGAGGGAATGATTTACACCTGTGATACTGTGCTTATTGTGATTTGCAACTGAGACTGAAAGATTATGAAGGAAAAAATAGATTGTTATACACCTCATCATTGGTACTCTTGGTGCAATACTAAAAGGATCCACCAAATATTTAGAAAGTGTAAATTTAATATCATCAATTTTACAAAAGAAATTCGACTTAGAACAGCATCCATTGTACAGAGATATTTCCATGAGTCTTAAGTCTTTGACTAGGACTCAAATCATTGGAGTCAACATCCAGTCATTTAGACTGTGATATTACGTGCAAGCAATGTAACCTGATCATGAAACTATTTTATCTACAACATTAGCTACTGTATGTTTCTCTTTTTATCTAAATTGGACTACACTGAATTTAGAATTATAACGAGGAAAGAAAAAAATAGTCACAATAATATCATTTTATGCCTTCCTGGTTGATGCTGCTCTGTTGTTTTTTAAATTTAGGAAACAATTATAATAATTTTAAATAAGACAGAGTGAATTAATCTGATGATTCAAGTCTTTGTCTCATTGGAGATGCATCATGAAACTTCTAATGATTTTTCAACATTACAAGCAGATTCGCTGAAGAAACCATTCCTCGTTCAAAAGCAAAAAAATGCAAATTGCTCTCATGATGTACAGTCAGATTTGCACTGGTACTTGTTCACTGACCCTAACATTAACTTGAAATGTCTGCTATTTTTCATGGCAAATCAAGGGCTTCTCATTAGAAATTGCATAGAAATGCAGTTAGAAAAAGAAAAACTGGCTTGATATTTAACATTAAAAAGCTAAGTTCATGGCATCTGGTCCCATCACTTCCTGGCAAATAGAAGCAGAAGAAATGGAAGCAGTGGCAGATTTCATCTTCTTGGGCTCCAAGATCAATGCAGACGGTGACTGCAGCCATGAAATCAAAAGACGCTTGCTCCTTGGGAGGAAAGTTATGGCAAACCTAGACAGCGTAGTAAGAAGCCAACAAAGGTCCACAAGGTCAAGGCTATGGTTTTCCCCATCATAACGAATGGCTGTGAGAGCTGGACCATAAGAAAGGCTGAGCACTGAAGAATTGATGCCTTCAAATTGTGGTGCTGGAGAAGACTACTGAGGGTCCCTTGGGTGGCAAGGAGCTCAAAACAGTCAATCCTATAGGAAATCAACCCTGATTACTCATTGGAAGGACAGATACTGAAGCTGAAGCTCAAATCCTTTGGCCATCTATTGCGAAGAGAGGACTCATTGGAGAAGACTGTGATGCTGGGTAAGACTGAAGGCAGAAGGAGAATGGCACGGCAGAGGATGGGATGGTTAGATAGCATTGTAGATGCGATAGGCATGAGTTTGGACTGACTTCAGGAGGCAGTGCAGGACAGGTAGGCCTGGAGTGCTGTGGTCCACGTGGCCACCAAGAGTCAGACACGACTGAGCAACTGAACAACAAGCAGTTAAAACTGCATAGAAACTGCAGTAAAGGTCATCAAATCTGTGTCCTTAATAAACCCTATGGTATGTGTTTTAAACTATAATTTCCTTTTAATTTAGCAGAAATTCTCTTAATTGTATTCTTTTCATAATTTGAATCGTATGTGTTCAAAGACATACACTGCTGCTGCTACTTTGGTTGCATGCCAAAGGTATGAACAATCATGTGTCCATGATGGATGAATGACATCACTTCGCATTTGTTTGTGAAGCAAGTCACAGTGGTTGGTAAGTGAAACATCACGTGACCATGATTTACAATTTTAACCCCATGTGATCCATTAACTCTACTATGCCCTGGTATTGTGACATCAATTATCCACACTTTCTTCTTTCAACCACAATTATATCTGGTATGTAATGGGTCAAGACTTTATCAGTCTGTATTTGGAGATCTCAAAATATTTTAACTTGCTCATTTTTACTGCCTTTTCAACTACATGTTTCACAGTAGTGGAACATGATAATTTTAACAGAGATTCCAGTGAATCATTCTGGTAACCATATTATGTTGTTGCGTACAATCTGTTTATGTGATCCCCTTGCATGAACTGAGTATATGATATGTTTCTTCTGCTTCTTTGCACAAACTGCACTTTGAATTGGATGATTCTTCAATTCTGGCCAATTCAGTTCGGCATAATCAAGCTTTTAGTGTCTTTTTTATTGTTCCATTGCCAGGTTTTAACTTTATCCAATTTTCCCCTCAGTCTTTCATAGATTGACTATGTAACTCTTTTCCTTGCCAGAACTCTGTGTTTTTATTACATCACGGTATTTCATTTTCACTTTTTGTTTCTTGTTTGGCCGTTGAACATTTCAATTCTTTTACTGTTTGTGATTTTAACCTATTTTATTGAAAAAAATCAATTATATAAAGGCCAACACCAGATAAGGAACTGGTGACTTCACATTGTTATGAACAGATAAAAATAATATTTACTACATATAAAAATGCCTATCATATTAAATTCTGAAGAATATGGACAGGCAAACAATGTAATAACTAGAAACAACATACAATAATCCACAAACTAACTGGTTGGGATTACAGAAGCCTAAGATTAAATACCAGTTCACTCATTGTTTTACTTTGCAAAAACAATTATCTCAGATTTTTACATTTCTGGATTAAAATCTATCTTGTACAAAATGCAATGATTGGTGATATATAGTGACAAATAAATATCTGAGTTTGGATTATTGGAGAACCTATAATCATTTACTGATGAGAATCAAAGAACCACTAAGAGATTGTGTCCTCTATGTCCCAAAAAGAACATGATGGCAAAGTGAAGACCAATCTGGCCTTTCATATAAGCACGAGAAGGCTAGCTACAGAGCATATGAACTCCTGAATAAAAGACAGGCTACAGAACTGATAATAGATAAATTGCTTTGTAGCTAGAGAATTTGACATCTGCCACTTCATTTTCAAGAAAGTTTCCAGTGAAAAAATTTTATCATTCATTTGGAGAATAAAATTTAAAAATGAAACAAAAGGTGTAACTCAATATCTAGCAGTTGGATCCAGACTAACCAACATGCACAACGTGCATCCAGTGAAATGAGCAGAATGTAATGTAGTTATTTTTAGTTTAGTTGCATATTTGGATGAGCATAGATCCAGTACTGACTCACCAAAATAAACTGGATGTTTTGAGTTGTTTCAAAAAGACTTAATGCTGGGAAATATGTTCTCCAGTTGGATGAATGCTAAAAAGCAGAATGCTCTTGGTTAATGAGCAATTCTGAGCAATGGGCAATAATTCTTTGTGCATTTTTTAGAAGATGTGTATGGTGGGAAAACAGTTCAGGATGCTAAAGACTGATGTCTAAATATTACTGAAAATGCAGATTAATTTCACAGCAGTTTTTAACTAATTTCCCCCTATATCCTGCATTGAAAAACCACATTGCTTGAGTGAATATTCTCATACTGAAGTAATTTTAAAAGGTCCTCAGACTATAATGGCACAATATAAATGGAAATAATAATAATAATCTAGAAATCATTTGACAGAAATATATACTGTATTTTAGATGCAAATCTATTTTGAATGTCACATGTAAACTTTTTTTAACCTTTTTGATTTCAAAGAGTTTGGAATCTTTTGATAAGTTATTTTATCTGACTCTAACTTTATTATTTTAAAATTCCAAAGATGAATTATTGTTGTTGAAGCAGAATTTTGGATTCAGCAATTAGGTAGCCATTTCATCTGGTCACATTTTAAGAGTATTGGTTAAAGCAAAAAATAAAAATAAAATGAACACATGGCACTTTTGATACTGAAATGTAAGTATCCATATCATGCCTTGCCTTTTTCTTCCCATTTTTCTCCTTATTTCTGGACAGTCAATCACTAACTTCTTCCACTGAACATTTTCAATTTCTTTATTAAAGTTTTTGGGGTGCATTCTGCATATATGGTGTCTTATATGTTACATGTGTGAATGGTACCATTTAGCAATTACCTCTGAACATCAGAAATAGAGATGCAACCATTTTCACACTATCCAACATCAAATTAAGTTTGTTGTTTCTCACTAGCATAAGGGTTTCCTTCAGACAGAAATTCCATAATTTCCATGAGGCTTCACTTTATAACTGAATCTTTCACATAGATTTATTCCTCAGCAACACCACATTACCCAGGAAAGCCTACATAGAAATTTACTTCAGGATATCACAAGTGACACGATAAACATTTTAGTAATAATTTGATTGTTAGTCTAAAAAATACTGTTAAATAGAAAAAAATGGCTAGTATGAATTTTGGAAACATCAGACTTCCTGAAATGAATACAGGAGCAGGGATTTATGTACTATATTCATCATTTACATCTTATCTTGATAAATAAATAACTCAAATTATACATTGGGATATCACTATGACACTAGGAATTAGAAAACTGACTCCCAGCTGTGCCATTCTGTGTAAGACACCGAAATGGGTAATATAAAGCTTTTAAAAAGATTTCTTCAAATGTCCACACCCTTATTTCAGAAAGCAGTTGTTCATTTGTTGTGGAAATATGAAATTAGAGAAGCATCATGTTGACATTTTCTTTTCTATAGCAAATGGACTTGCTGTCTTAGGAGTCATGAAAGATCAGGTAAAAAATGTCATGAAGAATACTCAATCTTTACCAGCTCAAGGGAGTTGGGTCTAAGGACACTCTGACAGCCAATTTGAACAGTCTTCTTCACAATGGAGTTACAATTCCTAGCTGATATGATCAATACAGACTCAGGATGACTATGATATTGAAAGAGTCAAGAGCCAACACATGTAGAAGTTGCTTGTTTAGGAAACACTGCTTTACTGAAATAGCTGTCCATAACCCAAAAATAATTTGGCTGGGCAAAAAAACTGACAGATTATTCTCTCTTTGGACTTGAAACTCTCATAGTGGGTTTGTCTTTCAGTCTTTCCTGATCTGTATCTAACTACAGCATAAGCATACCATAACAACCTTTCAGAACAATGTCTTTGTTTGATCCTGAGCCCATAAGTCAGCAGGAAGCCATCCTTAGCTATGTCAATGATAAAGTCATATTTCCCTTTAACATAACACAGTTTTGTTATGGATGCCATCTAATGCACTTTAATGACCATTCTATCAGTGGTGCAGTCATCTTAGTGTCTATTGTCCACTTTAGGTGTGCAGGCCTGTCTCTCCTCATCAATCTCTGGGCAATGTCTTCGACTTTGGACAAGGTGGAGAATGTCTTTCAAATCAAGCTCTAATTTTTACCTCTCGGTCCAAATCCCTGGCTGAGGGAACTGGATCAGCCTGAACAGTCTGGTGTCTGGTGATGGCAGAAGTGAGGCACAGGGTGAGATAGGAAAGAACTGTTTCTCTGCTGCTCCATGAAACAACTTCCTATACTCTGTCAGCTACTATTTAGGCTGAATTTGGAGACTTTTAGAATAGCAGTCTTTTGGTTACTGATACCATTTAGATTGTCGCAGCACAGAAGTGGGTTAAATACATAAATAAATAAGCAGATGATATCAGATGCTCTTCAATCTCCTTATAGTAGCTAGATACTTGCACTTACAGCAGTTTACTTTCTACCCAAGCGACATTAATAAAAATGTTCAGTGCATGTTTTCTCTTTAGCTAGTAATGTTTTATGGGAAACCAGAGAAACAAAGCTGGCAGCTGTTCCAGTTGTTTCTTAATGTCCTGTATATAATAGGCATAAGGACAACAGCGTTGTACCTATGCAGGATAGAATTGTCAGAGAAAGCAGCAAAGTTTATGCCAATATATTTACTACCAGCAAAAAAACTGATGGGTAGCACTATTATATAGTACACCTGTGAGGAAGAGCTTTTTGAATTCTCATTCAAGAGTGAAATGAATGTGAGAAAGCCTTTGAGTTCATGTATTAAATGAAGATGGACAACACCAAAATCAGATTGATTATATTCTTTGCAGCCAATGTTGGAGAAGCTCTAGACAGTCAGTAAAAACAAGGCCTGGAGCTGACTGTGGCTGACATCATGAGCTTCTTCTTGCAAAATTCAGGCTTAAATGAAGAAAGTAGGAATGACCTCAACGATATCCCTTATGAATATACAGTGGAGGTGAGGAATAGATTTAAGGGATTATATCTAGTAGCAGAATGCCTGAAGAACTATGGACAGAGGTGCATAATATTGTACAGGAGGTAGCTACTAAAATCATCCCAAAGAAATATAAATGCAAGAAAGCAAAGTGGCTGTCTGATGAGACTGTACAAATAGCTGAGGAAAGAAGGAAAAGGAAAGGCAGGGGAGAAAGGGAAAGATATACTAAACTGAATGCAGATTTCCAGAGAATAGCAAGGAGAGGCCTTCTTAGATAAACACTGCGAAGAAATAGAGGAAAACAATAAACTGGGAAAGACTAGAGATATTTTTAAGAAAATCAGAAATATCAAGGGAACATTTCTTGCAAAAATGAGCAGGATGAAGGACAAAAAATGGTAGGGACCTAACAGAAGCAGAAGATATTAAGAAGAGATGGCAAGAATACACAGAAGACCTGTACAAGAAAAATTTAAATCTCCCGTGATGATAACCACAATTGTGTGGTCAGTGACCTAGAGCTAAAGATTAATTAATTAATTAATTAATTTTATATACCACCAAACTCAAAATGATTCTCAGCGGCTTCCAATAAAAACAAAATAATAAAAACATTTAAACCATTTAAAAATTAAATAAAAACCAGCTGGACCAAGAGGAATTGATTTAAAAAATATATACGGGAAAAGGAGATGAGTACTAAACCACCAACCACCTCCAAGATGATGTACCCCCACTGGAGCCACTAGCCACCAGGCAGAGACAGGTCTTAAGGCCCTTTCAGAAGGCTGTAAGGGTGGGTGCAGACCTCAACTCTGGGGCATGATATTCCACAGGACAGGGGCCACAGCAGACTCTTCTTCTTGACTCTGCCAGCCAAAATTCCTTGGTTGATGGGATTCAAAGTAGGCTTTTTCTGCTGGTTCTGACAGGGCAGGTCATCCCCATTGCAGTGACATGATTCCTCAGATAGCCTGGTCCCATGCCATGAAGTGCTTTAAAGGTCAAAACAAACAGCTTGAACTGAACCTGGAAGCAAACTAGTAACTAATGCAGCTTATGGAATAAAGATGTCACATCCTGGAGTGTGATGTCAAGTGGGCCTTAGGAAATATTTCTAACAACAAAACTAGCAAAGATGATGGCATTCCAGCTGAACTACTTAAAATCCTAAAAGATGATGCTGTTAAAATGCTGCACTCAATATGCCAGTAAATTTGGAAAACTCAACAATGGCCACAGGATTGGAAAAGGTCAATTTACGTTCCAATCCCAAAGAAGGACAGTGCCAAAAATGATCAAACTACCATACAATTGCACTCATTTCACAGGCTAGCAGGGTTATGCTCAAAATATTACAAGCTAGGTTTCAGCAGGATCTGTGTTGAGAACTACCAGATGTACAAACAAGGCTTCAAAGATGCAGAGGAACTAGAGATTAAATTGCCAGCATTTGTTGGATCATGGAGAAAGCAAGGGAGAAAAACATCTACTTCTGCTTCATTGATTATGCTAAAGCCTTTGATTGTGTGGATCATGACAAACTGGCAAAATCTCAGAGATGGGAGTACCAGACTACCTTACTTGTCACCTAAGAAACCGATATATGGATCAAGAAGCAATAGTTAGAACTGATATGAAACAATGGTTTGGTTCAAAATTGGGAAAGGAGTACAACAAGGCTGTATACTGTCATCCTGTTTCTTTAACTAACAATGAAGAGTACATCATGCAAAATGCTGGGCTGGGTGAATCACAAACTGGACTTAAGATTGCCAAGCAATAGCAACAAGTCAAATATACAGACAATACCACTCTAATGGCAGAAAGTGAAGAGGAACTGAAGAGATTCTTGATGAGGCTGAAAGAGGAGAGTGCAAAAGCTAGCTTGAAACTCAACATTAAAAAAACTATGATCATGGCATCTGGTTCCATCACTTCCTGGAAAATAGAATGGGAAGAATGGAAGCAGTGACAGATTTTACTTTCTTGGGCTCCAAGTAAAAGATGGTGACTGCAACCATAAAATTAAAAGATGCTTGCTCATTGGGAGGAAAGTTATGGCCAACCTGGATAGCATATTAAAAAGCTGAGACGTCACCTTGCCGACAAAGATCCACAAAGTCAAGGCTATGGTTTTCCCAGTGGTAATATATGGATGTGAGAGCTAGACCATAAGGAAGGCTGAGCATTGAAGAACTGATGCCTTTGAATTGTGCTGTTGGAGAAGATTCTTGAGAGTCCCTTGGACTGCAAGGAGATCAAAGCAGTCAGTCCTACAGCAAATCAACCCTGATTGCTCATTGGAAGGACAAATAGTGAAACTGAAGCTCAAATCCTTTGGCCACCTAATGTGAAGAGAGGACTCTTTGGAAAAGACCGTGATGCTGGGAAAAACTGAAGGCAAAAGGAGAAGGGGGCAGCAGAGGATGGAATGGTTAGTTTGGATTATAGATTGTAGAAATGATGGAAATGGATTTAAGCAGACTCCAGGAGGCAGTGGGGAATAGCGACGCCTCATGCCATGGTTCAAGGAATAGCCAAGAGTCAGACATGACTTAGTGACTGAACAACAAATTAAATAAAGTTGTTTTAAGCATAGTTTGTTCAGCTTTGTGAAACTGAGACCCAATCAAACTATTTCCTCTCCCAGTCAGAAAAGTATGAGTATGTAAATACAGATAATGGTGTCAGAATTTGCACACTGCTTTTCCCCACAGTCTTATGAACTTTTCAAATATAAAGCAGATTCCAAAGGACTAATTGAGTTGGATTTTTTCAGTCTCTTCCATAACCAGCTTTCTTCTCTTCCACAATACAACCACATATTTCCATCTATATGTCTTTCATTGCTCAATTCTCCATTGTTTTTCTGCTGACATCTGGTCCATTTCCTTGGAACTCATTTCTTCTCCCTCTTGTTCAGTCCCTCCCTTTTTTGATTTCTGTTGTTTACAGAAATTAATGGCACCATGTTTTTCTTGGTAGGAAACCCGACAGAATATTTCAGTCATACTGAATAAATGGAAGTTTCTGGTGCATATCCAATCTAATTATTTTTCCTCTATAATCCCATTAGTAGAAAAGAAGAGGGGAATAACCATAGCTCTGAGCACACTTCTTTTCATGAAAAGATTCTAGGTTCAAATTTCAGATATGGCTAGGGATGCTGCTCTTATTGCCAATCAATATATAATTTAAGATGGGAGAATGACATGATTCATGATGATATTCATGACTGGCCCACAACATTTAAAGGCTATAATTTATTTGTAAATAACAGAAGAGAAAGTATAAGTAGGTGGAAGAGAGAGAAAGAGAGACCACTTTTTTGAAAAGGGATACAATAGTAAGAATGGAGGTTTTAAATTATCATGACTTTTTTAGGAAAAATTCTTGTCCTCTCTGCCCTGACAATTCCATTGAGGTACAGTGAGGGCTCCTTCCTGTGTCTTAATCCTCACACCAATAGGCAGAAATTAGACAAAAATTAAAGTGATCATGTTATACTTAAATATCCAAAAGAAGAAGAATTAAAACCACTTCATAAGATTGGTCAGATCTTGAAATTCTAAAGGAGAAAAGTTATTGTTCAGTTGCACAGTCATGTCCAACTCTTTGCAACCCCATGGACCACAGCATTCCAGACCTCCCTGTCCTGCACTGCCTCCCAGAGTCTACCCAAATCCATGCCCATAGCATACACGATGTTATCTAACCCTCATCCTCTGCCATTCCCTTCTCATTTTGCCTTAAATCTTTCCCAGCATCAGGGTCTTCTCCAATGAGTCCCCTCTTTGCATTCTGTGGCCAAAGTATTTGAGCTTCAGCTTCAATATCTCTCCTTCTATTGAACAGTCAGGGTTGATTTCCTTTAGGATTGATTGGTACAAGGGACTCTCAAGAGCCTTCTCCAGCACCACAATTCAAAGGCATCAGTTCTTCAGCATTCAGCCTTCCTTATGGTCCAACCCTCACATCCATACAAAGGTGAAAAGTATTTAGGAATAATAGGAAATTCTACAAAATAAGATACTGAAAACACAGTTACCAACAATGTCTACAAGAAAGAAAATGGAAGTTATCTAAAGAGACACCTTTTTATACACACAGTTATCTGAGTGCTGACATATAAGTGAGGAGAGGAAGGGCATATATAAAAATAGAAGAAGGGAACATAACCAAAGAAAAATGCAAGAAAATCTGCAGAAACTATAGGAACTCTTGTCAAAAAAGTCAAAGTTCAGAATGAGATAGGTATGTTGGAAATAAAAGTCAAAAACAAAATTAAAATAAGGTGATGAATGGCTTAGGGTGAGAAAGCAGAAGTTTTTAACCCCTATTTTTGGTCTTCTTTCAGAAGGAAATAGAACCCCAACTGGTCATGTTTGTACCACCGTGAAAGGAAGAATTTCAGCATAGAATAGAAATGAAAGGTTTGACAAAGAAATTCTAGAGGACGATGAGAAAACTGGTGGAGAGCAAATGTCACCACTGTTTTCAAAAGAAAAGACAGAGTACTTATGAAATTACAGATCTGTCAGTCTGACATGTATACAAGGCAAGAAGTTCAAATTGATGATTAGCAGCATATTTATGAACATCATACAGGCATACTATAAGTTCAGGGTAAAAAGCAAAGCTTGTTTAATTTTTTCTCATCCCAATAATGCCTTCACATAAACTGCCTAAGGAACAAAAGTGGCACTGATGAAGTTACTTAGTTGGGTAATTAAACTTCTGCAAGCAAACAATTAGGCTCAAAGAGCATCAGAACTCCTCAATAAAACCAGATTTTGCATCATCAAGACATCCTACACATTCCTCTATGATTTGTAATATGAAACATAATTTTACATCTTAATATTTAAGACACCACAAATATATTAATTTGAATTTCAAATTGCATGAAGAAGACTTTTAATGACAACATAGGAGGGCAATGCTAGAGTACTGGAAACAAGAATATAAAATGATCTACCTTGTTCTGGAATGATTCTGTTGACATGGTTGCCAGGTCCACCTGATCACAGGCTGAGGAATACCATAAACAATGCATGTTAAAATTTGCTTAGTTCCTAGTTGATAGAGATTAGGACCAGGAATTGATGACACTTTTTCATAAATCTGCGGTTTCACTGTTAACAAACAAGAACAAAAATAATCTGAAATTTTATGCTAAAATAAAATGGAAAGAATTTGCACATTACTCTCTCAAAAGAAAAATTAAGACTTGGCCCCTTCCACATACAGTTATGTGTTGATCTGACATATGTGGTGCCAGTATGTGTCCTTCCAATGCAGCTTCCAACAACCTTGGAAAATCAGAATCAGTTTGTCTTCTACATCAGAAGTGCTGCAAGAGCGGTTTTGTAATGCTTGTTCTGAAGCATTTCTTCCTTCCCTCTAGAACCCAAGTGCCCGGGCTCCTTCCACCATCTTTCTCTTGCAAAGAAACAATTATGCTCTTCACCTGACAGTGACTAGCTTATTTTTTTTTCCTTTCTTTGGTAAGAAGCCAATGCAATGAGGAAGGAAGGAAAGATCAAAACAGTGGCACTGGCTGCAAGCAGAGCTGCCTGGCTGAAACAAGCCATCTTTATAGACACTTGCATGATAGTGCAGAACATAGGTTAGTCAAAAAATAAAAAGCTGACTGTGGACATTTTTTAGACATTATATTAATTGTTATTAATATAATAACAAGATATGATCTTGTTGTCATATCTTTCAATGATGTTATATTTGTCACAATATAATAATGTGATCTTTGACAATGGAATTGTATTTAGAATGTTTATGTTTAATCAGAATTCTAGAAAAGTTAATTATCAAATAAGTGTCGACAGGACTGTGAGTTACTATCACTGATACCAAAAATACTGTGGCTCACCATTTATTCTGAGTGTTATGGTTAAGTTTTTATGTAGGTTCCACTGGCGGGTATTCAACATTATAGTATAGTTCCCTGCATCTTCTTCAGCAACATGTTTTATAATTAGTGAGTAACCTCTAATTTTATATCGGGCACACATTTCAGCAGCAGGTAACCCATCCTTCAACCTGTGAAAAGGTAATGAAATCCATAATTACTTATGATGTCACTGTATATGTAATATATACACGTTTCATGGGGAAAAAGCAGTGCACATTTTATGGATCAAGGACCACACTTATTCTTTCAGTAGCATGCTAAAGGCACATTTCATAGTTGAGGCCAGGATAATGACACAGCAGGGATAAAAACTGAAATTGATATGATTTAAATTATATTAATGTGATTAATATAATTATTCAATTATGCCTTCACAAATTTCCCCCTTATGTCCATGTAAAATACTAATCCTCAATGACAGTCTTTGAGTAATTTTTAGGGGACTTATATCCAAGTCTTCTGAGACCAGACCCAACTCTATGTAACTCTGATGTAAGACATTGAGGGTTTGAAGAACAAATTATATTACAAGACTATACAAAATGTTTAAAAGCTAATTAATGGACAAGTTACTGGATTTATTCAAAATCCATGTGGATTGAACTACACATTATATGAAGAATGTGTAGCTGGTTATAATTCTCATGTTTATTCATATCCTCACTACTATTGAAGTATAACTTGTTAAAAGAAATGTGAAGTGTTTGAAGCATTCATGAAATATGTCAGATGTTACTTTTATCAAATATTATGAGGGAACACGATATGGAAAAGTGAAAGGAGTTAACTGCAACCACAAGTCCCCTGGAATGTGTAGAATTCCTCCTATTTTAGTTCTTCATTAAAAGACATTCCAAACTTAAAATTTCTAGGGCACATCAAAACATTTGAATATACAACCCAGAAAAAATTCCCCTATTTTAATACCATCTTAAACCCACAAAGCTAACAATTCTACTGGCCATAATCAATTGAAACTTAAAATATCTCCCAAGTGTTTGTAATTTCATTTTTAAAATCAGCTTAACAGTGAAATAATTCTGTTACTTCCCTTAACTTCTCAGTGATTATAAAGGTCTATTTTACTGGGTGAAGTTGTTTGGACTAAATGATCACCCAGAATGCAATAAATGATAAATTGTTAAACTCCATGACAGACCACCCTAAAAAGGAGAGTTCCCTTGTCCTTTAATATCATCACTAGCACTACCACTAGTACTATGGTTCTACATATATACTTTATAGAAAAAAATGATAGCCTTTAGTAAAAAAAAAAAGTTTAAAAACCCCTCTCCATACACACAAATCATAGATGAGGAGGAGGATATAACCAAGTGCGGTATTTTCGAATCTGATGACAGAGATTTATTGTGTATGCCCAATAAAGGCATTTATACTGTGTTTACACAATATAAATTGCTAATCATTACTGATTTGCCAACATTTCTAACAATATTTCTTTGAACTTAACTTAATTGGTTTGCTTTTAGGTATAATTAAATTAAGTAATTAATATAGCATGGCTAGTGTCTGCTCATTGCTTTAATGAACATTATTTTATTATTCATTATTATTTTTATTTATTTGAGGTATTTCTCATATGACCATGGCAACTGAACATTTGACCATGAAATTCTCGTCAAAAACCTGAAGCTTGGTTGCTTTCAGAGTTTGTCGTGACATGAAATAGGCAAAGATTCCACAGTCTAGGAGTGATACAGGGCAAGGTCTTTTCCAAGTGCCAGAAAAATAGGACTTTTCCTGAGATTTTAAAACCTGAGCAGGTTAATAGCAGAGAAATAGTCAAGTCTTAAGTCATTTAAGATGCTAACTTGCACCTGATAAAAAAATTGGCGGCTAGTGGCGGTCCTCCGGTAGAGGAATCATATGATCCTTCTACCTTGTACCAGTTAGCAGCCTAGCAGCTACATTTTTCCACCACAACAACTTCCAATCATTTTTTTCAGACTGGATCTTGGAAGAGTAAATGGTGGTAATCAAGAAATTAAGAGGCAATTGCCAGATTGAACTAGGCCATGAAAAATCCTAATAAATCACTAATTGTGATTGAGCAAACGTGCTCCTTTAAATCTGGTGACAAGTGAAGGCCCAATAGTATTCCCAGGCCTTGAGCTTGCTTCCAACTCTTTTCCAGCTTCTGTTTTTCATTTAGAAATATGATAGTTTTAAAGGTGGAAATCCAAGTTTTAGAGCACACATTAAATTTGGCTGCAAGTACGGTGAATTGATGCCGCACATGTACTGTATGTAAGGAACGGCACTCCTAATCATCTCGTAGCACAGCTTTTGTGAAACATAAATGAATTCAAGAATAGCCACTGCCATTTAGAATGATTTGAATGAAAACAAAGGCAAAAATGAGATCAAAATTGATATCATTATTTCACAGGCCGGTAATACATAAATACTCCTTAAATAATGTGTTCATGACCCAAGAAAACCTCAGGTCAGTTAGAACTAAAAAAAATTGTGTGAAATGTGTAGCGAAACAATGGGTTTGCAGAAAACAAACACATTTCCCTTTTTGGGCCAAATTCTCAGAGGTCTTACTGTGATGGAGTTTGTGGCATAGAGCATGGAGTGTGTGTTGTGTTAATCCTTCCTCTCTGTGTCACTTTTGTAGAACACATCTGTCCAAGACATTTATCTCTAATAATACTTCAACGGTAATGCCAACAACATGCCTTAACTACTTTGATATTCTGAACAAAATAGGCTCGGAGAAGTACTGTCCTCACCTCATGAACCTTCTATAAACATACTTTTGTGTTTTTCCATCATTTATGAAATTCAGATTCTATTAGACCATTAATCAGAAGAAAGACCATGCAATAAAAATTTCTAAACATTTTGATACGAGCTTAATTTCTTGTAACCTCATGGTCAAGGCCATGTATTCACTGTTGGCTATTATCTTCTTCCAGAATGTTTTTCAACTTGCCGATCCTGCCGCAAGCCTAGTATTTTTACATCAAAATGTTAAGTCCATTTCACAGATTTAACAGAAAGCAAGATGAAAATGTAGCCTTCATTTAATTAATATATTGATTCATAAATTGGGGAAATTCCTTTGGAAGAAAATACCATGGCTCTAAGTAACTGGCACATAATTTTAAAGCTGTCATTAGCAAAAGAAGCTAATGAGATATTTAGGCTGCCAAATACAAAAACAATATTTTTTTTTCATTTTCAAAAAAATCTAATATAGGAACTTGGTATTTTATAAGCATGTGCAACTGAGTGAATGTTTGATATTTTGACTTAATCTATTGGCAAAGCTGCCTTTTTTCCCCTCTGTGCACTGGCATATTCATTCCTCATTGCCTTAATGTTAAGGGATCTTTAACATTCGAATAACACAGTGATTCAAAGCAACTGCTGATTGAGCAGGAAGCAAAAGTGTAGGCTGGGAGAGTCATAAAATGCAATAAAATCAGAAAGCATATGACCTCAACCAAAAACAGAAAAACAAAACATGGAAGCCTGATTTAGGACCTCTTTAAATCTACAAGAGTCCATGAGTAGAATATTCAACTGAGATTATATTTATACTATTTTCTCCTATGTCAATGTAATTTTTTTTCTCCAGAAATCAGAAGAAGAAATGTTGTTATTTTAACTGAAAAGTTAAAATAAGTTGCATTTTAACTGAAAAGTTTTATTGTTCTGAATTAATTTCTATGTCATGGTCAGTACTTTGTGCATGCCTTGACAACTGCCTCCATTGGCTCCCTTGCTGGGGAGAGAAAAAAAATCAATGAACAGACATTCTGTTATCTATTATATGAAAGTTTCCCAACTTGGTAATTTGGGGTGGTTACTGTTATCCTGTTATCTCCAGTCTAAGATATCAGATTGATAAAGAACTATATTGGATTAATATGGAATATGTGGGCACTTCTAAACATGAACCTAAAGACGTACCAGTGGAATGAAACTTACAATAAGCTATTATGGGGATCTCACTATACAGAGAGAAGCCAGTTCTCTCACTGACAGAGAAGAGAGAGGAAGTTCCTACTATATCATAACGGAGTAACTCCCTTTTTATCTTGCTAATGAGTGAATCTGAAACAAAGACAAGAATTTGCCGTTTCAATCACCACAAATATATTTGTATAATTTAATGAGCGTCTCAGAACTAAGCACCAGTTAAAATAACTTCCTTTCTCACAGGACAAGACATACCCTTTAAAATGTTCGTATTTTATTATGACGAAAGAAAGAGTCAAAATGAAAATGTCAGTGACAAAGGTTAGAACTGATTTCTAAGTTACATTTATAAATTTTCATATGTCTGTTAAGTTGTGAGGGAGGAAAATAAGGGGCTTTTCTTGTGGTCTCAGTGAAAAAGGAGTGGACAGATTCATGAACATAAAGCTAATTAGGGCTGTTAGACATTATGATAAAACATATTTAGGTATATGAAGTTTTGCTGCTTGAGGCAAAGTAGAAACTATGCTCCCACTCAATCAAGTCAATGTGTGTACTATCCAAAGCCAACCACGTTATTTTCATACATGTGGCAGAAAATCCTATAATGATATGTTCCAATCTCTGGCCATAAAAACAAAAGCTTAGTTTGCTACTCTTCTGTATATTCCAAACTTGCAACCTGTGGCAGCTGATTCACATTACATAATGGTAAAGCTAGCTCTGACCATCTGCAGGACCATTCTGTTGACTGTCAGTTGCTTGAGAACAGTGACAAACAAGGTGATTGTCCTTATATCACTTGCATGGTCTTTGTATAGGTATTTGGTGGCCACCAGTGGAAACTGGAAGAGGAACTTCATAAGTATTTGTTTTGATTTGGTTTTCTCCTTATAAAAGCTCCATCCTTTCATCCTCCCAATTTAGCCTCATAACAATTCTTTGATGTGGACACCCTGGAAGTGATACGTTGACCTAGAATATGACATTCTTATCTGAATGAATAGAGATACAGCTAGTGGCTTTGGGCTTGCATATAGCCCATCAAAGAATCAAGCAAGTCCCCTTTATATTCCTTGAGTCTGTTGCAAATCAACAACAAACCCACACACCACAGCTATCCCATTTCTTCTATATGAAATTCTATCTTTGTTTGCATTGTGTGTATAGAAAATAATGATTTGAGGATTCACATACTTCTAAATTTATTTTACACTGTGGGAGGATTGGGATAACGATATGTGATGCATTAATTAAAAGGAATAATATGAATATTTTTTTTCACTCTTCCTCCATATTCTTTCCCACCACATACATACTTCAAAAATATTTTTACGTAGTTCCAACCTTGTATGCAATGTTGCTTCCAACATACTATTCAAATAGTAGTGTAGTCCTTGATCTTATAAATACTGTGCAGCCCTGTCTAATGCACAAGTCCTCTCTGAAAAAAAAACAGGCTTTTTTTCAGCAAGCTCTTGACAATATTTGATTTTTTCTTGGAAATCTTCCAGTAAAATTTTATTTTCATGAAGATTTTAAAAACAAGAAAAAAATATAAATCTAATTTGAAAATGGTTTAATTAAAATTAATGATCTGAATAGTAAATATGTGACAGAATGCTATAGTATATTTTTTTGATAAATATGCTGAATTTCTTTTACTGCAAGACATAAATCACAGTGAAATCAATACAACCACATATTCTTAAATAGTGGAAATTAAAGCAGATATTCCAAGTCCATCTTAGGACATCTTTATTCAATATCGTTTTACTTTGAGGTAAAATGTTTAATCCTGGGAAAATGGGTTATCATGTCAAACAAAATGCTTCTTTCTCTATGCAGAAGTAACTGTAATCCTACCATATAACCTCTGGTGAAGGAAACGCTTTCATTTTCACAGAAAGTCGATAGGACTTCTTGCCAGACATAACATCCAGCATGCTTTTTTGTCGATGTTGCAAAGTGATAAATGCTTTATCTTTAAAGACAAGAAAAAAGAGGAAAAGTCACATTTTAAAGATAATAATAGTGAAATATACTTAAAATACGAGATAGGCAATATGATTTGTTTATGAAGGAATATATGAGGGTTTAGTAGGAATTAATAGATAGATTAGCAGGAATACTTTTGGATATAAAGAACAATATAAGAATCCTTTTTCTAATCATCCAATAAAACCAGAGTTCTACTGAAGAATTCCAATATTACTTACAACTTAAAAACAATGCAAACCATAAAATACATTAATAAGTATCTTGAGCATACTACTTATAGTAAGAATGTATGAAAGTCATCATCTTATGGACTTGAAATTAAAGCTACATTTAAAATACTGAGGCGATGGCATGAAAAATGCCTCAAGCAGCTGTTTTTAAGCTACAAGAAAAATGTTTTAGAACTTGCATATCACAGATAAGTATGCCCTTTTTTATTTAGTCAATTTATACAGCAACCTATTTTGTAATTGTGACTCAGTATGAAACACAACACAATCCAGTGGCACATGGACAAACCATTGAAAAAAGCACAAAATCCTAAGAATTGTCTTATCTAACCTCTAGATACTAATCCTTGCTTTTGGTGTATACATATCTGACATTTGACAGACAAAATTATGTCTTACCATAAATAAAAACTGTTACGTTATCTGATTTGCGTGATGGCCCGCTCTTAACATTGCAAATGTATTGGCCTTTATCTATAACATGGACTTTATCAACAACAAGGATGCTATAGAATAGGTTGGGTCCATCTTTTCTTCGTAGAATGCTTTTACTAATGGTACCTCTTCTGCTTGCCTATACCAGAGAAAAAAGTAACACGAGATTTATTACTATCAACAATTGTTATACAGCGGTCACCATTTAACATGCAACCCCAGATTGGAGATAATTTGCTGACCAGACAACAGTTGCTTCATTAGATCTGAAAACTCTCACTAATTGATCTAAAAATGTAATTCTTCAAAAGGACACACAAATCACAAGGGGCAAAAATATCACATGAGATCTCTGTTGAGACTTACAAATCACTTTACTATTCCACTCACCCGGTTGATTGTTAGCCATTCCCAGTATTTGTGAAATGGTTAATACTCTTCTCCTTCTGGAAAATGTTTCTTGAAAAATGATAATTCTACACTACCTGCCTTTTTCATAGTCACTGACCCTCAAGACACAAAGGGATTAATTAATTGTTTGGGTCTTGTTTGGGGCAAATTGGCTGTATTTAGAGAAAACACAAATGCTGTTGAATGGAAATTCAGCACATGTATCTTCATAGAAGGGACATTATGACATCTAATTCTGATAAAGATCAAGTGAATTACAGAAAAATTTATATGAATTAAATGAGTCTGTCTCCAAAACTGCTGCACCCTTTTCATTGGCTTATGGTCTTTGTAAACCAGCATTTTTCAACCTTAGTAGCTTTATGATGTGTGGACTTCAAGCTCCCAGAATTTCCCAGCCAGCCACGCCATGGAATTGTGGGGAAATCTGGAAGTTGTTGGGGTAATCCTGGATCCCAAAGTCCACACATCTTAAAACTGCTAAGGTTGAGAAACATGCTATAGACATCTTAAAAACCAGATACTTAATGCTGACTTTCCCCAGCTCCTAATTTCTCCCTAATATTTCTATTGCAATGCATAGTGTGTATTTTCATGCTGTTTTTAAGCAGTTCTTAGATGTACAGTATGATCATAAAAACACCTAAGTTCAGAAGTTTATCTAGTTCAACAGCCACTCAGGGCAGAACCTGCTATTTTAAAATTATTTTATGGGGATCATAGATCAGGTTTTTCTATGAAAAGCAGTATGGAAATGCTTTAATATTATATAATATGTCAGTATAAATGTTATGATATCTCTGCTAAAACTTATTAACTATCCTTCAGCATATAAGTAGGCAAATTATTTTGGACTCAGGTCTGCATTTACACTTAGGTGCTGAACTCAAAAATGGGTAAAACCAAGAAAAATGGAAGGTGATTAGCTAGCAATATGGTATCCATTGCCTTTCTGTATGTATGCAGAAGAAAGTTCTATCAACAAAAGGGAAATTATTCTTAATGGACTTTTTCTAATATTATCTTAAGTACTGGATGACTGGATCAAAAATTGGCATAATGAGATGTAAAGGTATGAGTTCTCCCACATGTCAACCTTACTAAGACCTAGTGGCAAAACAACAAGATTTTCTTGTAAATCTGGCAGATATCTGCACATGGCTGAACATACTGAGAATGTTGTGAAGAAAAATCAGTAACTATATTTTGGCATTGTTGAAATACTGTAACTTGCTCAGAACTGGTTTTCCTGAAAATGAGTTGGAAACTGACTTTGAGGAAGTTTATTATAAAATTAAACCCTTTGATATTGTGTAATAAATATTACTAATCATGACACTTAAGAAATTTCCAAGTTTGAAACTTTCAAAAATAGGTTTGTTATTATGAAATATGCACAATAAATATATGCAAGTATATGATGTAGTCTTGCTCAACCAATGTTGCAACATGGAAAAATGTTTTTCAATGCAACATGGACAATAAAAAGAATCAGATAACAAAAATCAATCATGGGACAATCAACTTACAGAGTTAACATTCTTATTAGGGCTGCTTCTAATTAGTATTTTAAAAAGAAAAGCAAAGAGCACACACCTCACCAGGGTAAGTCCATGTGATTTCCACTCTGGTGTTCCAGGCTGCAGTAATACTACAGTTGAGGACAAGTCTTTGTCCTTTTAATAACTTCACAGGTTCTGAGTCATTCACCTGGACTCTAATGATTTCATTGCCTGTGTAGTGCAGGAAAGCAAAATGAGGTGGATAGTTGATTTGTTTAACAGAGAGAAAGAAATACAGTTGAACAAAAAAATACTTACTTAGTCTATATGTCAGGTATTTGGTGCTATATTCATGGCCATCAATAGTAGTTTCGCAGCTAAAGAGCCCTATGAATTTGTATGTTGCTTTTGGAATTATGAAGCCTTTTGTGTTATCCCAGATGACTGTCTTCCCATCGGGAATGATGGTTCTTCCTGATATCTACAATAAAATTCATGCATTCATTATTTCCCCCATTATTTTCTTCTTAAGAACTTATTTATCCTGGAAGTAATAAATGATTAATTTAAAATTAATTTAAAACATTTTATGACAAAAAACATCAAGAATATAATCAAGAAATTATAGAACGTGCCTCTTCTACTGCACATGACTATATTTTTACTGTTTATAAAAACTGCACCTGAGTGAGGAGATCTTACACTTGTGGCTATTTTCTTCCTTCTTGCAGCTGTATTTCCAGCTTAGAGAGAAATCCCAAAAATGCAAGTGTGCTGCTTTACCAGATTCTGNNNATTCTGGATTTGCTAAGATAATTGTTATAAGCTACCTAGAATGACCTCTAGGCAAGATAGGTAGCAGATAAATTTATAAATAAATAATAGAGCTTGATAGAATAGTGCCAGGTAAACTGGGGATTTTTTTTTTGTTTCATTAAAAATACCTAGAGGATCTGGGTGTAAACGTAGTGACTGATTGAGTCAGGGCAGAGTAATGATTTACTAAAGGTGCTCTTTAGCTACAGTCCCATGATGAACACATCTGGGGAGCCATGGATGATGAGAATGACGTGGGGATAGCAGTTGGGAATGATTTCCAGTCGGCATGAACAGTCATATTGCAAGAGGCAGTAAACCATCTAATTATGAGAGAGGATTTTTGGTCTCTTGATACAGTAAAATCTTGGTTTAAAAAACTGATTGTTTCATGTCCCACCACCACCAAATTTTAGTTTTCATTATGGTACAAAAGCCCACGGGGACTTGGGACTTTCCAAGCAAAATTTCCCTGCTCTTAATTTCCTGTTAACAAATGTGGATTGTTGTACTGTAAGTATTTTGAAAGAAGTGGTTCTCCTTTTTTTAATAAGCGCATCATATACATAATTACAAATCTGCTTCCGAATGAGGAGTTGAGGTATTTCCTAATGTGATGCCAGGCCCTTCCAGGAAAAAAAAATCATAAGAGTTTGCAACAAAAATATTTTTAATTTGAAAAACAATTTTATAAGCAGGATACTCATTTGCCAGATGAATAAATAAAATAAAATATAGCAGCAGTAGATATTTTAATGGTCAAGAATTGCACTTAATAGTCCTGTGGGAAGGTGAGGCAATGAGGCAGTGTGATGCAACCACACCACAAATATGTCTGGGATTTTTCTTTGTATCCTTTCCAAATAAACAGGAGCAAACAATTTATACAAAAGGAGTCAAGTGTCTGCCTATCTGTGTATCAGTCCACCAGTATGAATAATCTCTGAAAACTGAACAAAACAGGATCACAGTCAGCAAAAGAAAGATCAAGTCAAAACTGGGCTAGAAAGTATGTGGGAAGTATGTGGGAGCTTGCTTGCTGGGGAATTCTGGAAACTGAAGTCCACACATCTTAAAGTTCATAAGGCTGAGAAACACTTTTCTAAATCCTCTTCCTTCTGAACACTTGACTCAGAGCAGACAATATACAATTTGCCCTGTGCTTCCCAGGGATTGCAATACAAGAGAAGAGTAGAGATACAGAATAAAACATAAAGGAATTGGAAAGAATTCCAGAAACCATAATTAAATGTTTTTTACCTTTTTCTAAATTCTTATTATTTTTAAATCTATGTAGTAGCTAAGAGTTGACAATGACTTGATGGTACATAATCAATTGTTATGCTGGGATGGAGTTCTTCTTGAGATGATCCTGAGATGGGTCATCTTCTTGTTATCTATGTTAAGCCTGATTTACAACCTGCACTATTTATTTTTTATGTAGGCTGTCTAGAAATGTAAAAATATGAGAGGGTATACATGTTAGTAAATAAAATTATATTTCATGTGATAATCTAATGGTAGCAAACTAAACTGCTGGTTTTGAGCAATCACACCACTAAAAATGAGCACAGTTGAAAAGGGGTTTGTGTAAGAAATTTACATGCTATTGGGAACAAAAATTGTGCATTCTTTGGGAACCCTTCAAAGCAATTTCAGCAAGTTCTTTAGAAAGTATAGGGCCTAAACTCTTTCAACAACAACATATTTTTCTGGTATCAAGCAGTTGCTCTCATCAACATCGGAAAGTAGTGGAAAATAGCTCAAAAGCCCTTTAAAAGTTCATGTGGGAGAAGGAAGGATGGAACCAGGGGTTAAGAGGGGGATCAGCCTTGAATTGCTACATATGTACAAATGCCAAAAGTCCAACATCTTGTGAGGACCATTAGCCTTACCTGGGAAGTGCAGGTATTCAGTGGGCAGTTGGAGAAATTCTTGTAACCATATAATATCAATAAATCAGTTAGCTAACTGCACCAACTAAGCCTGATCCTTCATGCTTAACAGTTCAGCTGTTTAAAGAATTAAACTGAGAAACTTCTTTCACACTCCCTCTTACTCCAAATTACCTTTTAGAATCAAATCCAAAGTTCTGGACAGCCTTATTTATATATATATATAAATATATACATATACACACTGCAGAATAAAAAGGTAATTTCACAGAAAGGACATGGCTTGTGTACCAACTAGTGACCCAGATTATGTCTAAACCTTTATAACAAGATGGAAAGCAGCAACAGAAAATGATAATTCTGTTCATCTATTTTTTATCTTTTCTGTTAAACAGAAAAACCATCATTGTCAATTGTATGAAAAAATTGCTAAAACAATAGCAAATCAACTGGATTAATGCTCTTTACTCATCTCTTGATTTGGCCATTTTGTACTGTACTCGATA
>JANHZU010009109.1:25520-54248 GCA_032468055.1 Acrochordus granulatus | reverse complement strand
ACCTCTGGCAGAGCTCTCATCTTCTTCAGAGCACACAAGCCCCCCAACCACAGCAAGGTGGTGCCTCACTGGGGGGTATTGCTGACTAGACTAGCTTTCATGCTCTGACTTTTCTCAGAGTTGAAAAGGTTCCATTTTCAGGTTAGAAAATTACTTTGTTTAAATGAGCTTCACATTTTTTGGACCAGAACACATTAGCTTATTCTTCTCTGAGGCACAATAGGCTAGTTTAATGCATTCTAACAAAGTAGAATTTAACCTAAACTGAAGCTGGGAAATCAAAGCAGCAGCATTGATTCTGCTGAGCTGCTATTTCTCCCTTGAATGCATGCAGAAATGGCTCAGAAATGCTCCAGAGAGAATGACTGAGCAAAAGAAATCTGACGATGGTACATGTTGAAATATGAAATGGACAATGAAGTTTCCATATGTTCTTACACAATAATTAGAAACTGTCACATACAGTTTCATTTTTTCTTTCCTTGGATTTATTTGCATGAATGAAGCTTTCCTTAGGGCATATCCACACTGCATCCTTAAACTGCTCCTCTTCTGTGGTGATGCCAGCTTGAGTCCCCTCTGGATTGAGGCACTTGGACAACAACTTGCAAGGTATTCAGTTTAGACTGCAATTTACCAGGTCCTCTTGCAGTCCACCCTTGGACAATTTCCTGCTGCTGTGACCTCCCATCTTGGTATTCCAGGAAAGCAATTGTCAATAGCATTCCTTTTTGTAGGTGGAACTTCCTGGACATGCACACTTTCATACATTAATTTGGGCTATTTGAGAATTGAAGAAATTGAAAAAAAACCCTAAGTGGCTTCTATCTCAAATGACCTTACCTCAAATGATTGAAAAACAATGAAAAATTACACCATTGGACTTATTTTTTTAATCCTGAAGAAAAGTAGATACCTCAGGAAAACAAAGATAATCAACCAACAAAACATGCTGTAATAAATTCATTCAAACATTTAAAATTGAACTTAATCTAAAGTAATTAATAATAATTATTATTATTAATAAAATAATTAATAATAATTATTCAGCATTCCAATAACTAGATCTTAAAGATCCTGGAGACCCTTCTGAACATACCATTTTAATTGCCTTAGATCAGGGGTGAAGACAACATGTCTGGTGGGAAGCAGTTCCAAGAGTAACTACCACTACATGGAAGCACAGATTTCTACTCTCCCCTGAATCTCCCAAAGGGATAGAACCTGCATCATATCTACCCACATATGGGTATCACATATAGGTAACAATTACTTAAAACAGATGATCCTTCAGGTATCCAGGTCCCACCCTTTGATCAAAACCAAATTTAAAGGAACTTTAAATTGAACCTGGAAGCTTATTGGTAACTAATGCAGAATCTGCAGCCTTGGGATGACATGTGACTAGCAGTTCTCAGCCACCAACAAGTGGTTTGTTGCATTTTGCAGTTGCTAGAAGTCATCTTAGGCAGCTCCATGAAGAGTGCAGTTGAATAATCTAACAGGAAGGTTGCAAGGCCATGGGTCACTGTTATTAGGGCTTTATTTTCCGGGGAGGGACATAATTAGCACACCAACTGAAGCTGGGCAAAGCTCCATGTAACCTACTGCTTCTACCTGTTCAGCAGCAACCATAAATTTAGACTGGTCATATCAACTGCAGTGCCAGCAGACCAGCAGGTGAAGGAGACAGAGAAGGACCACTGGAGCTGGAATCCAGGCCAAGGCCAAGGCCAGCATGACACCTGGAGCAGGCACCAGCTGAGCTGCAGGACCCCACTGGCACTGAGGAGGTTTGAGGGTGGCAGCAGTAGCAATGAGCTGGCAGCAGCAGCCAGGACAGAATGGGTAAGATAAAGCAGCCTCACAACACCAACTACCCCAAGATTATTGAGAAAATCCAGTGGCAGAGACTAGGGGGATTAGACGGGGTTATTGATATGGATAGAAGTTAATGGCACCCAAAGCAGTTGGGAGTTGATTCCTGGACTGGGCTTCAGGAGTGACTCGGGTACATAAGGGCTGTGATTGTGAACCCCCACTCTGAATGAGAGTCAGGTGGAGGATGAAGGCAAGTGTACCCTCCTCTTGCTAGCAGTGAGAGAGATGAGCTAGGGGGGAGTTGTATGTGGGGGAAGTAGTGGGTGGGCACCCTATTGGTGCTGAGAGCATAAGCTTAAGTGACCTGGGTATCAATCTTTCACCAACTCTACCCTCTAGGGTGTTTGCTGGAGTATTTGCAAAAAGGGATGGCCAAATCATCTGCTTTTAGAGGAGGGAGGCCAGGGTGGGAGCAGGAGGATCACCTCAGGAGACCTTGTGTGGGACAGGGGTTGTTATGGAAGCCAGAGGGCAGGCAGTTTATTTATTTATTTAATCCGGAGACTCTCAGCGGCTAACAAAACAATACTAAAAACATTCATGAAAAACATTTAAAAAATAAAATAAAAACATTAAAATAAAAATAAAGAACCCAGCAGACTAGAGATGTGGGCTAAAAGGATTTCATATATAAAAAGGGGGGTGAGGATGGCTAAAAATCCATCAGCCACCTCCACAATGATAATGAGCCCCCCCCCGGAGCCCCAGGCCATCTTGCAGAGCCAGGTCTTAAGGCCCTTCCGGAAGGCCATCAGGGAGGGGGCAGCCCGCAGCTCGAGGGGCGAGATGTCCCATAGGGAAGGAGCCACAGCAGAGAAGGCTCTTCTCCTAGACCCCGCCAGCCAAAATTCCTTGGGAACTAGAGAAGGACTCCTCTGCTACTTCTGGTGGGTTGGGAACTCCCCTTCGGGGTGACACACTTCCTCAGATAGCCTGGTCCCATGCCATAAAGGGCTTGTACCCTGCTGTCTACTTGTGTGCTTGCCCTGATCTAAAGGTAGATATTGTTTTGGAGTGAGCTAAACACAAACTAAACTGGAAATTACAGTGATTTTCCAACAGTTGTGATTCAGATTCAGATACTTTGTTGACAAGCATGGTTAGACACACAAGAAATTTGACTCTGGTACAGCATCTCTCAGTATACTTGCAAGACAACAGTAGATAAAATAATAGCATGAATAAACTTAAGATGGGTATACAACAGTAAAGTGTGCATCTAAAATATTGTAGCCAGTAGAAAAGGAATATTATAAAGTGTAGAATTAGAACCACAATCTATTGATAAGTACATCTGAGTTAATTTAGGATACAAAGGCACTTTGTGTCTTGTCATGAGTCGGTATTTAGCTGATGGCATGGGGGAAAGAACTGTCTCTGTGTCTTGATTGTTTTGGCATGCAGTACCCTATAGTGCCATCCAGAGGGAAGAGGTTCAAACAAATTACATCCAGGGTGAAAGGGGACTTCTCTGCCTTTCTTTTGACCCTCTCAATATAACTCCATGGAGGAAGGCTAGCTGCAATTATTGTTTCTGCAGTCCTGACTGTTTGTTGGAGTCTGTACCTGTCCTGCATGGTTGCTGCACAGAACCAGACAGTTATAGATGGACAAAGTTCAGACTCAATGGTTCCTCTGAAGAGCTGTATCAGCAGCTCTTGAGGCAGGTTGAACTTCTTGAGCTGGTGCAGGTAATATATCTTCCTTATTGTCTTGCAAGTATACTGAGAGATGCTGTACCAGAGTCAAATTTCTTGCGTGTCTAACTATGCTTGTCAACAAAGTATCTTTATCTGAATCACAACTGTTGGAAAATTGCTGTAATTTCCAGTTTAGTTTTTTTTAGCTCACTCCAAAACAATATCTACCTTTAGATCAGGGCAAGCACACAAGTAGACACCAGGGTACAAGGAATTAACTCAGGATGTGAAACAAATTTTAATATTCCTTATATATTACTACTGCATTATAACATATACATTAAATATTGCAGTATTAATATTAATGGGGCTTTAGTGCCTTCTTAATAATGGTGGTAATGTTAGCCATCTATTTCAAGTCTTGGGAGATTATACAGCCCAGAAACTTGAAGGTTTTGTGTTTTGAATGTATTCAGCTCTAAGTTGTTTGACTGTACCACAGAGCCAGCTGTTCAACTTCCCATCTGTACACAGATTCATCACCATCTCTAATGAGTCCAATGACTCTTGTGTCATCTGCAAACTTCAGAATGAATACAGTCATTCTGAATGACCAAGACATGTCTGTAAATGTCCTGGTTTTTAGTGTACAGTCATTTCTCCAGAAATCTTCAGTCTTCCCACACTTTAATTAAATCTCGGTGGAATCTATCATGAGGGAACTGACCTTTTCCAATTATCCAGTGGAGTGAGCAGGAAGGCTTTGGAGTGAGAGAAAAATGTGCAACAGAAAATAATAATGCCAACAGAAGCACCACCACCAATGTCCCCAAGAGAAATTTTAAATGCGTACTCAACATCCTGATGATAAGGTAGAAACCTGATATTTGTAAGAAATTGCAGTATTAGTCAGTCATAGAATTGAAATCTGAGTGTGTGCAGATCTTTAAAGGGTGTTTCATTCCAGTAGAACAAAGTGTTCCTTTAGAGCACCTCACAAAGCAAAGCAAGGAGAGATGGATAGTATAGTAGTTGAGACACTGGTAAGGTGCAGATCCTACTGCACCTTAGCCATGGAAACCTTCTAGTCAGTGTTCTTCAACTTCATTAACTTTAACATATATAGACTTCAACTTTCAGAATTCCCCAGTCAACATTCTGGGAGTTGAAGGCTACACATCTTAAAATTGATGAAGCTGAGAGAGTCTGATCTGGGTGATTTTGGGCCACTCACTCTCTCAGCCTATCCTACCATGCAGAGTTGTGGGGGGGGGGAAAGGAAGAGAGAGTACTTGATGTGGTATCATAGCTCCTGTACAAAAGTCAGGATATAAATCTAAGAAGTAAAGTGGAATCCCTGCTTCCAATCCACTGAGTTCTGTATTGCTTTGTTCAGACCATTGCTGTTTCAACACAAACAGAATACATTGGTTGGATGAGGAGATGTACTTTAGGTAGGAACATCACTAAGTTGAGCCAGTTTAAGCTGAGATCAGTTTCAGATTTTGATTGATTGGGGTCAACTGCCAGCACTCCAAACATCCCTGAAAATTGTGAGTCTGAATCTGTAAGGATAGGATTTAAGCATTTCACCCCCATGAGATTAGCAGCAGTGTGGCTATTAGTATCAAAGATTTGTCTTTTCCCAATCTAATTTCTCAAAAACAAATAAACAGACCTCCACATCTTAAAAAAGATATGAAAACTGTATGTAAACAGGCAAATTACATTATATTTTTAAAAAGTTATATTTGGGATATTTACAGGAGGACATTTCCTTTCTTTTTTAAAGGAAGAAAACAGGTTACAGTGAATTTAAAAATTAACCTGGAAGAATTTAATGTTAACAGCTATTCAAATTACCAAAAGTCATACTACACACAAAGGGACTTGTTACAAACTCCAATGTGTGCAAAATTTTATACTTTTTAAGCAGAAGTTCATTAGTAATATACTAATGATATTGTTCAAAATATTTGGTAATCACTAAATAATGTAGAACAGAATATTTGTAGCTCAGGGTTGAATTGTAGAGTCTGAGGTGCTCTCTGAATTTGATTGTTTTTCTGTAGATGTTTCATTACCAAACTAGGTAACACTGATGATGTTACCTAATTTGATAATGAAACATCTGCAGAAAAACAATCAAGCTCAGACAGCATCTAGGACACTAGATAATGTGTCACATTATGATGCATTATGTATCATATGGAATTAAAAGGTGCTCATTTTATGCCAATCAAAAGAATATCAATATTTAGTTATTTAGGCGTTAGTCTGTTATGAGGACCTCACAAATATGTGTATACACACACATACAGTACATACAAAAATGCTTTTTGGGTGTGTGGTATATGTGGGTGTACATAGATTAGAGATAGATGATAGATAGATAGATAGATAGATAGATAGATAGATAGATAGATAGATATAGATAGATAGATCTGTGCAAAAGTGTTAGATTTGTTATTTTAGCAATGGATAATGATCATATATAATTATGTCTCAGTCTCTTTATTAGAATACAACCAGAAAATACAGGAAATTTGTATACAATATTCAAAACAGGAAAAAGCAGAAAAAACCGTTTCCATAGGTTAAAGTAGTAGGTATTTGGTTCTATTTAATATTGACTTTTGACTGAAGGAGCCATTTTGTTCTGAAAATTGTGTTTGTTTAAATTTTGTGTACATATTTCCTGTATTTTTTGTTTGATTCTTAATACAGAGACCAAAAAATAATTATGGTTATTAAAACTTTGCTAAAACAAAGCAGATAGTGGCCTCAGACTTTTGCACAATACAATATATAAAGAGTATATCTACACAAACATACATATAGTACTGTGCAAAAGTGTGTGTGTGTGTATGAGGCATTTATTAACTGTGGATCTATAAAGTACAGTTTTAGGAATTCTCAATGTGCACTTTATCATCAATGGAAGGAATGTATACATGTAATAGTCTTGCGCATCTTGAAAAGATTTTATCATTTACTCTGCCTTGATCACAATGAAAAAGTCACGTGGTCAAGATTATTAATATTGTACTCTAGCAGTAGAGCTGATTAATGGATGTGAGTCAAGTATTTACAAATAAAATAATAAAACATAGCTGTAATATTGCTTCATGACATTCCAGTGTTCTTTCTGTTGGCAACAATTTGGTGTTTCACACCTTTTGGTTGAGACACATGTACAACATTATCCTAGCAAAGACATTATCAGCTGTGTATTTAGTATTGCTGGACATAGATTATGTAATGTTTTAATCATATCTTATAAACACTTCTGGTCTGCTTCCTTTCAGATAAGGCTATTGAATAATTTTAATATCCACCATTATAAACGTATGTCTAGTTCAAGAGGTATGTGACCACTTCCCAATACGTGTTAAAAATACTAAAGGGAGCCAAACTGCATTGAGAAGTTGAACTACCGGAGGGAAGATTTAATCAATGGACAGAATGCCTGCATAACTCACCCAATTGTTTCTATAACCACATGAATGTGCTCCTGAAACAAGGTGGCACATTATCAAGTATCATCAGCAAATTTTTTCCTTCTTATTCTTCAAAATAAATATGTTTATGGGCTTAACTATGTTCTTTTTCAAAAAGCTATTAATCTGCCTCCGAAATTCAAAAAAGTGCCTCCTCCACAACCAATTACTGATTTTGTCACTGCACCCTTGATGGCTCACCTAGTCTAATTTTATCCTCAAACCATTTTACTGATCTTTCTACCTTGCAAATAAACCTTCACATCCAGGTACTGGTCCAGATAAATAACAGGTGTCAAGTACATTTATTGTACTGTTAATTTGTGGATGCATGGAAATGATTTTGTTTTAAAACAAAGAACAGATACCACTGCCCCAGCTCAGGTTGGAAGTGTGGGATAATTGACTGTATCTTCCCCTTGCAAAGCCTATTTAGCTCTCATACATGCACTTAGCCAGACATCACTAAGTATTCTTTGAAACCATGACAAACAAAAACAGTTAGGAAATCCAATTGAAGGTCTTCTGCACTACATCTGTTTTGGCCTTAAGCATCTAAGCACAGAGTAACTTAACAAAATCTTCAGTTGGTTTCTCTGAAATTATGGCAAATGGGTTTCAATATAAATATATTTTGTTAATTTTATAAATATATGTTTCCCTTAGCTATTATGGAAATGCAGCAGTCTGTAAAAGTCATCATAAAAAATAGTTCTTACCATTAATAAATACATATATTTTCGATACAGTCTTCTTTTTTATTTCACTTGAGGATGTGTATTTGCAGCTGTAATATCCTGTGTCAGTTGCTTGAGTTGTGTTCAAAGTCAGGCTGCTGCAGAACTGCTTTTTGTTCCTTCCACAAGGATAGGTCATTATATTCAACCGGTTGTCATCCTTACTTAGAGTTTCAGGTAGAAACCAAGAATGAGGCATGTTTCCACTGCAAGTGCAGATTAAAGAAAAGGACTAAAATTAGGACTAACTCTCTAGATTTCATTTTTATTATAGTTAGCTATTTTGTATAGTTTCTCCTGTAATATTCTGAAAAAGTAAAAATAAGGCAAAATCAAAGAGTTATGAAGATGGTGTCCTTTTTTACCCTTCCAATAAAGGGTCTCTCTCCCACCCAAAGAGTGCTGGCTCATGGGTATATGATGGTTCTACACCACATTGAGTGAGGACACCACTTGCCACTGATGCGAAGATTTGCATTTTTGGAATGATTTGAAAGAAGGGGCAGTGTTTGCACCCTTTAAACGTTGGTGCCTCTAGACAGTGTCTGCTTGATCTTAACCTAAAGCCAGCCCTGCACCCAAGATTAAAAATATAGTAGCTAAGAGAAAAATGCAAGACCCGGTCAGCCAAGCTAATTACCTGCACAAGATCTTTAAATTATCTCCTCCTTGTATGACATGATGTGCTCCTGTTATGTTTAATTTGGGGCCTTTCCATCTGAGCCCTGAACTAGATCCTGGAAACAAAGCAAAAATATTATTAAAATCTATTTATCCTTGTATTGCTTCATAAATACACACCTTCAGCTAAGAAGAATTAGATTTTCCAAGTCAAAGAACCCAAGGGATCAAAACTATCCTCTGGATCAAGAAGTGTTGTTAACTGTATTTGATGATACTTTCCTTAAAATGTAAGAGAAAATGGAAATTATAAAATTATCCTTGAGATGAGCTTCAAGGGTAATTCTTGTACACTATAACACAGACTGGCTTTCAGCTAGGTTAGCACATATTGGTTTATTTAAACATATTTTACAGAAACAACTTCAATTACTAAGATTCACACATTTGTTAGACCATCAGCTATGTTTCTAATTCTCAGCAAATGACTTTACACATAGCAATAAACCCACATTAATTATACTATTAACTTGATGTGTGAATCTAGTCACTATTTATCAATGGAATATTTAACAGCATCTTATATAAAATCATAATTAGTTTTGTTTCTTGTGTTGCAGCAGTAATGAAAAATATACAATAGTTTTCCACACAGCAACAATTATTATAATGGTTGGTTGTATGGTGATCCAGATGTTTAGACTGGATTTAGCATTTTTTTCACCTATTGGATCTGGAATAGGCAGATGTTGTTGTTTGTTAAAGGTATCATCGTAGGATATAAGCTGTTCCAAGTATTATGTGCTGGTAATCTACAGTTAGACTCACGGTCTAAGACTGGTGAGGGCTTACACCGTGGACTAAGGACTTAAGAATTATTAAGTTAGTATCTAAGAATGTAGGCAATTCCAAACAGGGTGATTTTTTGTAAGGTGTTCAGGTCTGATAAATTCAATATTTCTAGATATGGAGAAAGACCTTTAGGTCTCACTTGGAGGGCTCTAACCATTACTAGTATAACATATTTTTTTTTCTATAAATGTTCAACTTCGATCTGCAAGTCCTGATATTTCTGATTTTTCCAACTGAATCCTAGCATCACTCTGAATAGCAAATCAATGAAACAATTTGTTTTCTTTTCAATAATTGTTATATCAAAGAGCAGGTGGCAGTCATGGGTAAGGGAGCCTTTGAACAATTTTGTGTTGTGTGTCAGTTGCTCCTGTTCTTGGATCAGGAGTCCCTGTGAGCAGTCACTCAAGCCCTGGTCATCTCACGCTTGTACCATTGCAATGAGGCTATCCTTGAAGAGTACTGGGAAGCTTCAGCTGATACAGGATGCAAACCCATGGACTTTAGGGCCTTGTAGGATGGCCCATGTTATGCCACTGTTTCAAAAACTGTACTGATTGTCAGTTTGCTTCCAGGTCCAATTCAAGGTGCTGGTTATCACCTTTAAAGCCCTTTACGGCATGTGTCCAGACTATCTGAGGAGTTGTCCCACACTGATGGGATTGGCCTACCTCACCCATGCTGGGAGAAAGGGCATGATACAGACCCCATCAGTCAAAGAATTCTGGCCAGGAGAAGAGCCTTTTCTGTCATGGCACCTATCTGTGAAACTCATTTTCCAAAGCCATCTCAAGTTGATGGTCCTGCATTCTACATTCAACTACATTCAAATCCAAGTCTCTGGCCAAGTTTCCAATGAATAAGTCTGGCAATTCAGTCACAATGCTGCTTCTAGTCATTATTATTATTATGAAATATTTCTGATCTACCCACTGCATAGAGGATCTTGTGGTCAAGCATGGAGAAAGCAGATTTTGTTTCTCTTTCTCTGAGCAGGGTCATTCAGTGAAGCTAAATGTAAAGAAAATCAGAACTAAACAGAGTACTTCTCCATTCAGAGGAAAAATAAAACAGGAATTTCAAAATAAAACTGGACTCACAATTGAGTCTGAAGCCAGGGTGAAGGTAACATCCGGTATAATAAATGTCAGTTCTTTTTTACCCCAAAGTATTATGTAGATCAGTATTTCTCAACCTTAGCAACTCTAAGATGGGTGGACTTGAAACCTATCCATCTTAAAGTTCCTAAAGTTAAGAAACACTGATGTAGATATACAGTATAATAAAATTAAAAATAAAAATCAAGCGTCCATGCATTCAAATTTCTCTGCAAGCAATATTTTCAATAGAGTTTAACTCTTGTGATAAGTCTGGATATCCCATAAAACCGTTTTCCCCTGCACTAGAAATTTTTGTAGAGAGATATTATAACTATTTTCTGGCATCTGGGTTGTTGTACACTTATATTTTCTCTTAAAATTGCATCAGGTTATGTCAGGATGATGGATGAACATCAACTATGATTTGTTCTATATATGAAGACACAGTGCAAGCCATGAATCCTTGCAATTGTGGCATTTTTTTGTTCTTGTCCTATGCAATTTTTTGGGCTGGTGGGCAAGAGGGCTGTGAAAATCTTCAAGATGGAATTCTCCTTGATTAAGGATCAAGTGAACTCAAAATCACCTTCAAAAGTGATTGCAAAAATTTGCCTGCTTTGTCTTGACTGCTTTAATCTTCATGTATTAATTTACAACTAGACAAACAATATCTATGCTTTTTGATATGAGATCCCAATAATTTAAGATCTCCTGCTTGTTTATCAGTTTTCCTTGATATATAGTAAATTTTACACAATATTATTATAAATATCTAAATCTTTTTCCAAGCTCCTGTGCATAAACTTGTACATAATCAAAGCTTTGTTTTTTTGTTTTTTTAAAACAATAAAGCTTTGTTTTTCCTAAGAATATACTTCTTATGAATTAGCACATAGAGAGCTCTTTAATGTTTTTTATTTTTCTAATTGATGTATTATGTACTTGTTTGTAGTGTATCACACAAATGGGACATTTTGTACTGGATATGGACCAATTAAACTTATATGATATAAGTAATGATGCACAAAATATCACACCCACTCATCCACCCCTGTGATTACACTTGTTGAGAAGACAGAAAGGTAATATTAATCAAAAGCCCATTGATCTTTTATTATTGTTCCAAACTGTTATTAATGACTTTGATAGAGAGAAGGAATGCTTATCCAGTTGGCAAATGCTGCAAAACCAAATGGGATAGATAATATGACAGAAATAAAAATATCAGGAATAAAATGGAGCATACCTGCCTAACTGATACTATTTGTTGAAAAAGATCTTGGAACAGTTATTTTTCTCTCTTATTCCAGCATGCCAAATACAAATAATTAAGTTTTAGACAGGCAGATCCCAAAGGAACACTAGGAAAAAAATCTTAATAAGAAGAACAGTAGAAGCTGTAACCATGAAAAGCGATGGACTTTCCTTCATTAGATACGTTCAAGTGGAGACTAGACAGCTGTCTGTCTAGGGCAGGTACTTGAAACTGGCGCCTTCCAACTTTACGATTCTATAAGAGCAAAACTTTTTTGCAGACCCTTTCTCAGGGAAATTTGAGGCTGGGTGTAATCTGAATATTGACATAGGGAGAAAATGAATGTAAAAAAGCTCCACACATTACAAAGGGACATAAAATCACACCTTGTTTTAGAGACTGAAATTAATGGGAAACACAAGAGGAAACATTCCCATACCTATTCAGATTTCAATCCTATCATACTGATAACCACTCTAATTTATTTTGCTTTGCTTCCTCAAAAAGAAATCAAGCATGTATTGAGTAATGATAACCTTTC
Organism: Acrochordus granulatus; assembly: GCA_032468055.1. Classification (NCBI taxonomy): domain Eukaryota; kingdom Metazoa; phylum Chordata; class Lepidosauria; order Squamata; family Acrochordidae; genus Acrochordus; species Acrochordus granulatus. The sequence goes on along the minus strand of JANHZU010009109.1, from coordinate 42,121 downwards.
TGTGTAGGCCTTTCCTTAAATTAAATTGTGATCCATCCACTGATGACAGAAAACAACATTAGCATGAACTTTGCCAGCTCTGTTGACAATCACTATTCTGCCTCAAAGTCTCAGTTCCCAATCAGTGACTTCCCTCCAACCTAATGATGACTTGATGAATCTGAGGGCTGTCCTTGGGAGAAAAACCACTGCTTCAAACTAGCAATAATGCTGTTTTGCTCATCAACAAGATCAGTGCAACTCCTCTAAGAAACTTCTTGTTGTCTTTCACGGTTAGGAGCAAGTGAGAATGTAATTGACAATTCCAAACTTATCTTCATTCCCATTCAATTTCCAGAAGGTTTTTTTTTTGTTTGTTTCATATTGTAACAGACATAAAGAGCAAACAAGAATGGCTATAAATGCATTTCTGAGTCAGTGAGCTTTGTCCCATAATCTTTAGAAACAAATTATAATGAAGATTTCAAGGGAAAGATTTCATCTTCTCACTCAAATATTTGTAGTGTCTCTAGCTTCACTGCCAGCATTTTAGACACTATGACAAAAGTTCCATTGTCTTGTATCACTCCCATTTCCTTTCCTTTTTGTATGTTAAGGACCAACAAACCATACATTATACCCAAGGGAAAAATGCCTCAATCTCACTTGCTTCCTTTACTCTTTCAGTCCCTATGGAAAGTTGTTCATCAATTCAAGAGGCTCCAAAAGAGTTTTGAAGCCCAATCCTCTTAACTATTATAGCAATGCCTACTTAGTAGATATTTTCCCCACTGTCTGAAGATATGCTGAAGAGATATGGCAAGAAAGGCAAAAGAAATACCCTGTCACTACTATGCATGATTGGCAGCACATAAGTTTAATAAGTAAATAAAATAAAAACTTCCCTGCAAAAGAATCTTGCCTATCACTAAGCAATGAGGATGATATAATAAGCTGCGACTTGAAATAATGCAGTAGTAGTAGGATAGGGATTCACAATGGAGATAACATATCTTAATGCTGATATTTTTAGTGCTAATTCCAAAATGACTAGATAAACTGTTAACTCTATAGTAGAAAGGGGTTTTTAAATCTGGACTGCTCACAAATTTTATTTATGTCAGAAAATTAAAATTGCCCTCCCCACAATCTTGGACACAACCAAATAGGATATGGGAGAAAAAGTAGACAACTAGCCTGAAGAAGCCCCAGCCCCACATTTCTGAAGCTTGGTCCTCCTAATTATTACTACAGTGCCTAATTAATACTTTCCCCTACTGTCTGAAGATATGCTGTAAAGATATAGGAAGAAAGGCTGAGGCAAATGCTCCTGCTCCTGAGAGTGAGATGGGTGGTCTATAAATAAATAAATATCTCCATAATTATTACTATACCATGTACAGTAGCCCATCCTTTGGTGCTACACCAGATATTATACATAACTTATTTTCAAAGATTGCCAAAGATGTTGCTCTTGTATTGGAAAACATCTTTGGCTATCACTTTATATCCCCACATCTCTTTTTGCACTTCTTTTTGACTTGAGCAAGTCATCTTGCTCAAACATTTAATGTACTAACAGAATAAACTCAGAATGTTATATTCTTTTTGCCTTGAATGACGACCTCAATGCTCATCATGCACACAATTCTCTCACAGATTAGAAGATGACATAAATACTTTCCTTGTCAATACAACTCCCCTGTTCTGTATACCCTTTAGCGCAACTCTCTATTCCTTGCATTTAGTTAAAACCAGCTGAAGAATGCAATTCTGTTTCTACTTATATGGAAGCCAGAGCCTCTATATTCAGTGGAATTTACCTCTGAGTGAAGATGTATAGGATTGCATAGTAATGTAATGTAATGATTGGTATCCTTTCCCCAAGTCTCTTTATTCCCCTTGTCTTCATTGGGTTCAAGTGAAAGAATGTAGGACAAAGTTCTTATCTTAGAAGCACAGAGTGTGCAGGAGCTCTTGACAGCACTAAGTCTGATCTCCTTGTCTGTACAGGAATCTGAATTCAAGCACTCTTGAAAATGTCAGTCCAATTAGTGTGAGGAAATTTATTTCTTTGATTTTATCCTGCCTTTATTACTTCATAAGTAATTCAATGTGATGAACATAGATAATACTCCTTCCTCCTCCTATTTTCCCACCACCACAACTCTATGAAGTGAATTGAGCTGAGAGGAGTGATCAGCTCAAAGTCACCTAGCTGGCTTTCGTGCCTAAGGCTGGGACTAGAACTCACCGTTTCCTGGTTTCTAGGCCAGCATCTTAGCCACTAAATTCTAGCAAAGGGAAGCTGAGGAATTGGTTCCACTATTAAGTATCTCTGATAATTTGGACATTCTCTATAACATTCCACCAGAATCTTCTGGTTGCTTCTCTCTAAAATGCCATCAATATAAATCAAATATATGAACAAAAATAATGTAAGAGACACCAAAGAGATTCTGAGCAGTTCATCCTTGTATCAGTGGAGAGGTTTATTCAAGCTAATTTTTCCCATCTGCTGAGAAGCAAATATTTATTGTTCAATTCTCCCCAGTTTCTTTTGTTTCAAGAAACACATATTTGGTGATGATGTGCTAAGATTGATTTGTTGCTTTGAAATGCTCATTTGAGTTTTGCAGGGAAAAAAGATAATATATAATCCTTAAATAAGTGTTTTCTGCAAGGATCCAGTGACTGTGTGGTACTCTAATGGATAAAAAAATCATTTAGACCTATTTCACTCCAAGTTATCTACTTGAATTGGTTTCAGAGCTTGGCTGTATCACTGGAAATATGTACATTTCATACATATCCATGCTCAATGATAATTTGAGTCCTTTGATTGTTCTCAAATGTTAAGTAGCCCATTGGAATTTGCACAAACATCTCTGTGCAGTCAGAATAAAAGAGAAGACTAAGTATTAAGAGTTTTGTGAACTCAGGACTGTAGCAAATAGCTATGCAAGTTGTGTACTACACAAAGGCACCATGATATAGGGGTGCCAAATTAAGTCTTAAAAATCAGTTCTCCATTTTGGACACCAATTGTGTGTGCTTGCTTATATCAGATTTCACTTCTTCTGCGACAAGTACTATACCGTATATCAATTCAGAGAAACAATATGCATCTTACAATCTAAAACTGCTTCCAGCAAGTCAGTGGGGAAGCTGGCAGGAAGTCACAAATTGTGGGCATGTGACATTGCACTTAACAACTCATGGTGATTTGATTAATAACTACAACCAGAAATGACTAACTAATGTAAATCAGTCATGGTCACATAACATTTCACTTTACAATTGTGCCACTTAGCAGTGGAGTTGCTGGTGCCAATTGTGGTCAGTAAGTAAACACTACTTGTATTGTAGATACTACTTTGTAAAATATATTGTTTGCATTACTGAATTTGTGATATTATTTTAATTGAAAGCTATTAAAATTGTAAGTAATAAAAAATAGTCATACTTATTCCAAACTTCCCATCTAGTCTTAACCACTGCCCTGTTTCTCAGTTTAAAAAATTAGCAAATAAAACTAAGGGAAGAAGTGGCAAAAAATGTTTTGCACATAAGTTCCTTACAGGGAAGCAGTCATCTTGCTCAAACATTTAATGTACTAACAGAATAAACTCAGAATGTTATATTTTTACTTTAACCATTACAAACTGCTTCTCTTTCTGATAAATGCATTTCTTTGGAAGCTTGGATGTGTTCTAGGTATTTGTTGCATTCAGAAAATATCTTAGAAGTGGGACTGCAAAACACAGAGTATGAAGTAGTACAAGAAATAGTTCTAATACACATTTACTCAAAAGTAAGCAACAAGGTGCTTGCAGAGATTTATCTTCATGGGATTACTGCTTAAACATAATGTTCAATGACAACTATGAATGACAAATGACCTTAGGAATATATGTATGAAAAAGGCACAGTGTAATCAAGACTCTCAGACATGTTCATTCTTTATGAGTTTGCCACAAGAATTGCCTTAGTAATGAGTACTGTGTATCTTGCCAATTATTTGGAAGGAAAGATTTACTTTCCCATTTCATTCAATGCTGAAATGTGTATGTTTGGCTCGGCAATGCCCCTATCTGCAGTAGCTGTTAGCAGTCTCAAAAAACTAGAGATTTTGTTTTCCCATCCAATAGCCGTAGCTTATAACGGAGGTTTCAGTTTGGTAGCATTCTTCAGTTTGACTTTTATGAATTTAATTAATTTAAATTAACTTGACTCTATACCTTAAAATGGATTTTAGCAGCTTTCACTGATGTGATATTTCTTTCTGTGTGATCTATGCTCAATATGTAAATTCTCCAAATACAGTAAATTACAATGACTTCTGTTAGGGAAAAATCACTTAGAAGAATGCTAATGAAAAACTCAATTTGGTCATTTTTTTTAAGGGAAACTTAAAGTTCTGTTAGCATTTGTTCTAAATATAAAAAGCTGGGTTGAACATTTGTTCTAAATATAAAAAGCTGGGTTGAACATAGAATTCATTCAATCTGTGCATCTTCATCAGTGACACTTTTCAATTTTTTTTCATGTGCAGTATTTATTGGAAATTAGCATTTTTATATTCAAAGCCCATTCTGATCAAAATAGGTGTTATGCAATAAACAAATAAACTGAATGTCTTTAAATAATACTATTAAAAAGTTACTGTTCAAGCACTGTAAAATATTGGCAAACTCCACCCATTCCTGGAATATCTCTTCAGAAATAAACAGTAGTTCCATTCACATATTGCACTAAGGAAACAAGTGGTTCTGGTTTAGTTTTTCAGGGGAACTCATCTGATCATGACTTATTCAATCAATTTCTGCACAATTAAGCAAACCATGTCTAACATGACAATATTAGCACACTGAATAGTTGTGCATTTTTTTTCAACCAAAGTTATATTTGAAATGATACTTTATGGAATAGATCAGCTAGGAACAGTTCATCTGAATGGATCAGAGGACTGAAAAATAAAGAAAAAGTACTCTAGTCATAAACACTAATGTGTTTAAGAAGTCCTGCCGGGTCAACCCAAAGACACATCAGATCACTAATATGTGCAACACCATGAGTAACCAAACTTATTCAGGGAACTATCTAGAACAAAGAGTCGAGCCACAGACACCACCACTGAAGGTGTGCTGCTTAAGGGCTGGTTACTGGTTTCGTCCTGAACCAGTTTCTCTCCTTTCAGAAGTATGTCAGTTGATGGCCTTCATAGTTTAAAAGATGTGTCTTTTGGTGCTCATATTTAATTTGATTTATTTTGACACTGCGAGGACCATCCCGTGGCCTCATTTCTCACTTCTCCAGCTACCTGTTCCCCTGCCAGCTTCTAAATCAGCCCCACTGCTGATCCTCCCCTCCGAGGGTTCCCAAGGGAACACGTTTCTCCAAAACGTGGAGCGCAGCCAATCTATCAGCCGGCCATGGTCGAAAGTCTCTTTCCTCCTCCACCCTCTGCCGCGTCATCTCAGCAGGTATCTCCTGGCTTCTCTCTCCGGTTTCCTCGTTGGGAGGCCACATGAGGTCCAGTTCTCCGGTATTTCCATCGCTGGTCACTTTTTCCTCCTCGGTTCAGTGCACTGGTGAGTGTAGCGTTTGTCCTCCGGAGCACCCACGCACGGTCCCACGCTTCCAAGGTATTTGAAGCTCACCAGGGAAAGCACTGCGGTGGGTTACCATGGGAATGAAATAAATCCAGCCTGTTCGGACCATTCAGCAATTCCCTTTCCTGCAGGGTGACTGACTGTCGCTTTCGCGAGATCAGGTCGGGAGAAGAAGCCGGTCACTTAGGGGTCCTTCTTTCCAAAGGAAAATTAAGTCTCCGATTCTTTTTTTCCAAGACTCTTTTTTAATTTTTTTGCAGAGCTCCTTAGCTTCTCAGCCCGGAGCCAGACTTGCGTAGGAAGGGTTAACCCTAACTCAAGGGTTAGCGTTAGATAGCCAATTTATGCCCCATTTTGGTTTGTTAAATAAGAGACAATGCCTAGGCTTTTGCATCATACTCAACCATGAGACCATGTTTTGCTTCCATACAAAACTTTACCCTCAAATTAGACCGACCCTTGTAAGTCAGGCATACAAAGCTACCCGATTTTCTGTTATGCCAAGCTCCGTTCTTCGTCACCTGTCGCGGTAGAAAACGAAAACCAGGACGCCTTCCATCGGACCCTGTTCTCCAATCCCCCAGCCAGTTCTGCTCTGCTTTGTCGATCTATTCACATAAGCATTTTGTCTTCCACCAGCCTGAGTGGCTCCCAAGTGCCAGGAGCATCCTGAAATCATTGCATGCATGTCAGGAAGTCTATGCATTTGAAAATCCTAGGCATCCTAAGTCCCCATTCCTGAACCCGGACGGTCGGTCCGCACAAAGCAGAGATCATTCAGAGCACCAGCCCGTCCATGCGGCTTCCTTTGCCTACTTTGGCAAGGAACGGCTCAGCGAAACAGCAAGGCAGGACCAACCCATCTGCATCTGCTCTAAGCTGCGAGGCCAGCAGCAGAGCTAGTGGGCAGCGTTCATTTAAGGGAAGCCCCTCACCACGCTCCATCTCGCAGCCCTTCTCCGCCCGCAGGTGCCCCCGCGAAAAAGCCAGAGGGCGGACAAGATCCGGGAGCCTTCAGGATTAGATTCCCGCGTGGGATCCACCACACTTCGGAAGCGAGCCCGGGCAGTGGCGGCAAGTCAAAGCTGCGCCCGCACCACCATGGGTCGATTGGTCCTCCGACTGGGCCAAGGCTCGCCCTCACTTCCCAGTCAATCAGCAGCGCCGCGGATGCCACAGGGCTCAGCGATTACTGCACCCTCCCGCCGGCCACCGACCCCCCACCCCCGTCCTGCCCTGGCAGCTTTCTAGTCCTGAGCCCGAGTGTCTGAGAGCGTCGGGATCGGTCCAAGGGAAGAGGAGAGCGAGGACTGACGGGGAGGCGCCCCTTACCTGCTAGAAGAAGGCAGGAGCCCAGCAGCCCGCCCAGCACGGCCCCAGGGAGCCCCAAGCTCAACATGCCGCCCTCCGAGGCACACGGGACGCCGCCGGAAAGAGAGAACGACGCCTCTGCCTGGGCTCCGCTTCGCCCGTCGAGCCCGACGCCGCAGAAGAGCTTCTAGCCGGCGAGATCCTCCCGCGCGCTGGGCTCCGCAGGCAGCTCGGGATCCACACCTCGCGGCAGTATCCGAAGGGTGCCGAACTCCCCGGGCTCAGCCCCTTTATAACCTTCCCAACCCCGTATCCTCCTTTCCAATCACCCCTCCCCCACCACGTCACTTGGTCTCTGCACCCCTCCCCACTTCCAGCGATGCTTCCTGGCGGGGCAAAGAAAGCAAATGCTTTCGGGCACGTTTCCATCTGGGAACCGAGAGCACGACTCTTCCTCTCTGGCACGCACTGGACCGTCTTGGATCACGTTGTGGAGGGGGAAGCGAGGCAGTCTTCGGGGGGCGCCCCACCGCTGTGTCAGGCTCGTTACTCGCTTCCAAGTAGGTGAGCTTCTCCTCCCGCCTCAGCCTTGGGCTTTAGGATCTTTGCCAGTTGGAAATGACTTTTGTGAAATACACTGAACCGCGGGAAATAAACGAGAGCCTTTGCATATTCGGATCTCCAGACTCGGGCGCAAAATGTTTTCTTTTGGCTTTCACACAAACTTTCCACAAACTCTGCTGAATGACAGGGGAAAGCGGCCATCGCCAGGTGGAAATGCGCAGATTTTGAAGCACATGTAGGAGCCTGACTTCTCTGGAGACGGAACTGGCTTTGTTGACGATCGCAGCTTCAAATGGGCACCTTTCTCCAAGTTAGCTTTAGCCCCTTTCCTCGTACAATCTTACGTTGATATGCCTTCTCTCTTTTTGTCCGTTTATTTTGAAAATAGCCCTTGGGGTGATATTTTAACTAATCATTTTATCCCTTAAGTAGAAAGTACTGATTCATCTCATCCTTTGGATTCCCTGCATCTAGGGATGGGGCCCTGTGCAAGTGCCTCCCTTCCCCTCCTTATCAACGAGGTCGTTAGACTCTAGACGAGTCCCTAAGGAGACTGTCTTCCCTCGTTGGCCGTCTGCGCGTTCACAACCAGGCACCTTCAACTGCCTTCGCCCAGGTTTGATACATTGCTTCTGAACGTTATACACGTCATACCCCGGAAAACGTGTTTGCTTGATCGATGGGACTGAAATGCAGGATAGCTTATGCCGGCTGGGTAAAGCTGGGTCTTTGGGGCTGTTTCCCCAAACGCGCGACACCTTTTGAGAAAGGAAGCTCATCTCAGCAGCTCCGCCGCCTCCTGTCTCTCAAGAGCTAAACTTCTCTGTGACACGCTCAGATTGCACCACCGCTCACGGGTTATCTCCGAAGGTTCTACCAACCCCCAAAGGACACTAACCTCGGAGGAAATTCCCTCCAGGATAATACTCCAGCCCGGAGCTTTGGCTCGCTCCTTCCCAAGGCGGGGCTTTCAGCCCTCTCTCTCCTGAGATGGAAACTCACGATTCTCTTTCTTCTCCCGCCCCCCTGCTGCTAGCGCAATCTCGAAATCTGCCCTGACTTGGTCCACCTACGGAACCCAACGGCTTGACTCCGTGGCTAATCGGGAGCAAAAAATCAGGAGGAGTCTGGCAGCCCCAGTTCCGATTAACACACGTTTTATTCAAAGGCAGGAAAGTTCGCGTGCCTTTTAATACAATTTGCTAATCGGAGGAGGTAATACGAGATTCCTCTGGCTGTTTTACTACCCTAAATTAAAGCTCTTCTATAATAAGCATTAGTAGCCCATTCAGCCAGGCCAAGGGTGGAAGTAAGGGTATTTATTTTTATTTTATTGTTGCTTTTATGTTTTCTTCTACTTATTAACTGTACATTTGAATGGTCTTTTTACTTTAAGCCACCCAGAGTTGTTGATAGTAAATGGGGCAGCAAATAAATTTAAACAAGCAAACAAACAAACAAACAGATGCTCTGTCTTGGTGCACTGAAGAGTCATTCTCTTGGGTTTGTTTCCTATCAATTTTCTGGTATTTTGTAAAAGTTTAAAAACTGGTCTTGGTGTTCTTAAATTTACTTAGGTATTGGATGGACAAATTCTGTGTGTGTATGTGTGCAAGCGCACGCAAAATCCAGTCTTTTGTGGAAATTCCTAGCATCTCATATTTGTATTCAAAGGGAAACGTCTCCCTCTGGGGCCTTTTCAGGCTGAGATATGGCTGCTGTCCTAGACATTTTGACGGAATGGAAAGAGGTATAAAGGAAACACCCTTGATTGTGCATCCCTTCCCCTTGCAATAATACAGAAAGGTCAAAATCACCACCAAGATACTCAAGAGAGATTTTTAGGAACCTTGAGAATGAAACAAAATGCAGGAAAGGAGATTTTGTACAACACTAGCCATCATCAATTTGCACTCATGATTTGCAAAGGCAAAACAGATTTGGGGACATGATTTAAAATTACCCTCTTCTTATTTTTGTTCCTGCTTTTGCTTATCATTTAAGGAACTTTGGAAGCTAACTTAAAACTTTGTCTATGCCTAGAGACTTTACATTCCTGGAGATACCCATGAGAATTTCTGATATTGTCACAGGCAAGCATAATTAAATGAAATAAACTTCTGAGGTGGGAAATAACTAAATGTATTTTCAAGGCATAATATAATTAATAACAGATATAATGGTATGGTATTGCAAGAAATATAAAAAGTTGTCATTGGGATTAGATGAATCAAGTTTTTACTTGTGCAGAATATGCAACGTTGTAAATGATCATCTCATCATGGTAAAATCTAAGCAGAAATAAAAGGTATAAATGTAATAATAAAAAATAGTTTTCATTTTGAATTGTATTACAAAAACTTTTACACAGCTCCCATTTATTTCAAGTTGTATTGTACAGGGGAATTTTCTGGTGTGCTACAGGTTCTTGTTAAATTGAATGCTTGCCAGGCAGTAAAACAAACATGTATAAATGTATAATCATTTATACATTCTTCTGCATTCCTTGAGGTGGGCTGCACATCAACAGGAGCTCATAAGTCAAGTCCCTCAAACAAAAGAATCAAAGCAAGCTAAAATGAATGATTCTCCACTTGTGGAGAATGGATGGGTTCAATTAATCATCAGCACATTAAAACAATCAATCACATTTTTTAAAAAAAAAATCACACTCAGCTACAAATATAATAGCTCAAATTGGCTTAAAGACATTTCAAGAATGCCAGGCTTCTAATTTTGCCTGAAGGGTCTATTGTAATGGAAGGGAGTCACTAGTTAGTTTTAAAAATTCTGCTGATAGGACACACTCACGTTTATTCCAGGGCAGGAGTGTCTGTCCATGCTAATACAGTCAATGCTGCTCATCTATTTCTCCTACAATACCAAATACTGAGTGATGTTCAGCCCTATCAAAAATTTTCCAGCTTCAAATAATGGAAAGACATGGCTGTGTTTTAGAAAGGCACATAATGTCCATATCTTCACTGAGAGCTGATGCCAACTGATTTTGGCACTAAATTGAAAATCTAATTTTTCACCCATGCCTTATAGAACTTGCACTATGTGGAGATGCTTAAATATGCCAAGCCTATGTATGTTTTGTTTTGTCTTGCCAACAAAATCATGCCCGTGGCATCCTTTCATGCCAGGCTGTGATGAGAAAACCACAAAAGAGTACCAAAAAGTTGAATATCATGTTAAAAACTGAAGAATTATTTCCAGCATCATCTTAAAAAATGGAAAAAAAGAAAATGTAATTTTTCTCTAAATGTCTAACATGGCCCCATTCATTTTGTGTAATTGTCTTAATATTAAAGTGTTCCAAAATTTCCCTCCCTTTTGATATATACAGTACATGAAAGGTGGTATTTGAACCTTCACCTTTGAAATACACTTGATCTAATGCTTATCCATAAACAGCAACATATTTTAAAAACATTTAACGGCAGTTAATATTATATTAATTAACATATGAATACAGTGTAAATTCTCATTCAATATATTTAGGAGATAAACAAAGATCATGATCCTTAATTTGAAGAAAGTGAATACACATGGAAACTAAGCAATCAGCCTAACATCATAGGAAGCTAGTGAAGGAGCCAAAGACATGACCTAGATCTCTTGAGTCCCACAAACCATTTTGTATGTGTAACAGAATGACAATTAACAAAGAAAAGATTCAGCTTCTCAGTTTTAAAAATATTGGTTTGAGTATTTCCTGAATATAGTAGGAGTGGAAGATTCCCATTCACATTATTAAAAGATAGAGAGCAGCAGCTCTCATCGTAGACTGGCCATCTTATTTCACATCCAGGCTTTATGGGGAAAATAATACATTTCACATACTTCAGCACATCCTTTCTAACCACAGAAAAACTCAATTCACTCCTACTCCATAAGAATATAAAATCATTTATTATTCTTTAGATAATGACTTCGTTTTCCTAAAATTGATTCACAACTCTAGCAACTTCTAGATGTGCAGACTTCTATTTCCAGAAATCCCCAACTGTCATGGCCATTGCTGAGAGTCCACATTCCTGGATACACCATCCAGAAGAACTGTGAATGAGATCCTTTTCCCAAGTTAAATCTTCCCACCAATGCTCCCTTGCAGCATGCAATTACAAGAACATGATTTTAAAAAAATGATTATTTGGGGGATACAGAGTTTCTACTTGCTTTATTAGGGAAGTGCCTTTAGAAATCAAAATCAAATTGAAAACTGATTGAAGCAAACTTAATGTTGAAAAAATGAGAAACCAATTCAACCCAGATGGATGGATTATATTATGTATTCTTCGTGATAGCTCACTTTAACCAGAAGATTCTCTGGGCAAAGATATACCAGCTGATTCATATATGGATTTTAATAGGTGTAGAGTAACTGAGTGATATGTCATTTTTCCATTTAAGAACTCATAATGCTTGCTCGAGTAAAACTATATGTTAAAGAAAAAGTTCAGTGCTTCAACCAGTTCTTTCAGGCAATTGGAGGTGAGCTCTGTCCGTTGACTAGTTTGTGGCTGCTCTTTCTTTTCTATGTAAGATGGAATTATTTACTGTACTTTCACACATGAATCTTGACTGATTGGGGGTATAATTACTTTTTTTATTTGTTTTCTGATTTAATTTCTTTTTGCTGCCCAAAACCCCAACACTAAGATGGGCAGCTGTACAAACTGTATCAAGAAATAGGTTAAAAAAGATATAAAACTCACTGCAGTTCTTGTTCATTTAAGATTTTTGGTAAAGACTGGCTTTAAGGATTAATCTTTTGCATTAAAGACCCAAATAACTCATTAACATTATTTTATATTTAAAACTAAAATAGCTATTTTAAACGTACATTTCCTTCCCCAATATTTCACTTCCTTTGATAAAAAATAGAGTAGAAACTTATGATGACAGGAAAAGTTAGCTTGAATCAGAATGGAAAATGGAATCTTACACTACTGATGCAATCAAGTTATTTCCTCCCACTGAGTCAGAAGGTTCCTTTGTGAATTTCAGTCTAAGAAATTACAGTCCAGAGAATTATGGTTCAAGGGAGAAAGGAGGTGAATTACAGTACCGACTTGTTTATTCTCATCTACGCCCACAAGAAGTTTTATAGTTGAACAAAATATTTGTCACCTTGTCTCTGAATATATTTATACATTTATTCCAATATTCTGCCTAAAAACTAGTTTTGCTTATCCAATGGGCTGTGAGGAGAACCTAGGATCCATAATCTTAGTATTGAAAAAAACAAAATGTTGCAATTGATTCTTAGGGCAGATGTTGCTGGAGTTTCGGTTCTTATCTTGTTTCCTTTAATGTAATAGGATGATTTGAATAATTTGTAATAGGCTGATTTGAATAATCATAAGTTATGAGCAGGAAGACCACAAACACCTTTCTCAAGGAACAACTTTCTATCTTGAACTCTAGGATTCTTCCTCTAAACTACATCAGATTGGTATATCAGAAGTCATACACCAACTAAAAGTGTGTATATGTGTGCGCGCACACACAACTTTGATAATGAGAAACATACTAAGAAACAACAGGTTCTTAGAGTGAGAGTGGTTCAAGGTGAGAGTTCAAGGTGAGAATGTGCAACTTCTGTTGGTTTCAGGATACATTGGGCATTACACAACATGCTGTAGATTGCATTTCAAAAGTGGTCATGGCCAGAACCCAATTTTGGATATATTTACTGCAAATTTGGTAGTGTACATGCATTCTGCTTTAAGACGACACTGGGGCATGCCAGGAGAACTTGATGGAATTTCTATCAAACAGATCTAAAAAAAAGGAAAATCAATTTTGCAATTGGAAATTTACAGATTCCTCCCACTCAGAAACAGAAATACACTCCATTGGCCTTACAGGACTTCTCATCTGCCTCAATGCTCTGTCATGGTACAGAATCAACACTTGGTCATTACATTATTGATTTATTCTAGGCCTGAAAAGAACAGCAGCAAATATTTCTGATAGTAGGGCAGTTCATCATCTAAATTTAATAAGAGTGCAAAGGCGTAGAAAAGAATATTTCAATATTCGTTCCAACAAATGCAAAATGCTGAATTAAAGAAGATGAAAGAACAGAATAAAAGAAATATTTTTTTAAAAAAAAATATCAACATTGCTGCTAGGAGGTGAAAATGACTTGATGCCACATGATCAGTCAAAAAGAATCAAATGGGGGAAAAAGGAATGGTGAAGCTTTCCACCTTCTTTTTCTGTCTCAGTCCTTAAATAGATGAATTCTGGAATACTGGTCTATGTCAGAACAAAGATCTCTCTATCTTAAAACTGTGATAAATAAGACAATATGCTGAGTTTCAAATATATATCTATATGGCCAGTGGGTTGAATTTAATTTCTTCAAGTAACCTTCATCACTGGTAAAAAGGTAGAGTTTCAGAAGAAAGAATTCAGAATGGATTCTGATGCTGCTTCCCTTCCTTTTTCCAAAACCACAAAGCCAGGTTTCCCAGGGTGTGTCCTGATCAGCAATAAAAAGGGGAAAGCATGATCCAAGTTAATTTTCCAGTACTAAAAGGAAATGTCGTTTCCTGTATTATACAAAACTGGTGCCAATAAGACTGACACAAGAATCTATTGTCTTTTTTAACAAAGACCTGGTAAGAAAGGATGCCTGTGAAAATAGACCACTACAACAAGGAACTTTTGATCTTTAGAATAAAAGTGCATGAACATTAGGAATCAAAACTGGAGGATACACCCACCCAGTTTGTACAGCAAGCAGTCACTAATAGTTACTCCCCCAATGCATCATAAGAATGATTAACAATGTGACTCTATGCAAAATTCAGAAATAGACTCTACTAAGTTCACTGGGTTCACTTCTAGGTAAATACTTTCTAATTTCACCTGATTCCACATTTTAGAGTATTTCCTCATATTCCATAAGCAAAAGTAAAAGAAGAGAAAATCCAAGGTTCCTCATAAAGTCACCGTTGATATTATTTCTTGGTTCAATGAATAATATTTAATAGAGTTCCTGCTTCTGCCCTATACACACATTTAAGTGTATCCCTGAGAAAAGCTGCATACAGATCCTCTTTGTCCTAAGATTCTTCTAAGATGCTTCCATTGCAAGTATGTTGACTCAGGCTGAATATATAAAACGGAATAAAGATTTAAGATAAAATTCCATCATTTTGCTCTGGAGAGATTTTATGACATTAAAGATATGAAAACCTGCTCAAAATAAGTTACTTTGACACCTAAAATCTCTATTCAGTTCTGTTTTAGATTTGAAGTCTTAGGTTGATGAATTACTTGATGACATATCACCCCTGTCTATTACTTCAAGTTGCCTTTATCTACTGTGATAATAGGAAATGGAGGAAAAAAAACTTTAAAGTGGTCCCATATTTTAGGATTGCCTATTGCCTGTACATTATCTACTAAAGATGCATAAAAGATACCTAAACTGATTGCCTAATGTGTTAATCATGTTTTTTGTTTAAAGAATTTATATAGCTGCTTATTTCACTGAGTAGACTCTATCAGCTTAAACCCAAAATCATAACATAATGTAACTATTAATTTAAAAAACATACTATAGGAGAATAATAATAATATTAATAACAACTGACCCATAATATTTAATCAAATCATAGTTAATTCTGCACAAAATTATTTTTGTTGGTCTGCTACATCTTCAATTGAAGGGAATATGTTCAGGCTCAGGACTCTGACAAGTATTTAAGTAGAGAAAGAAAATTTGAGGAGGGGGAGCAGGAAAGAATGTCTCCTAAACTGCCTTTTGAAACCCTGTAGCTCTTCTTCAGATGTTATTTATCTTTTCCTGTGAAGAAATGTCTACGGCTTGGGTCTGTTAGAGTGTTATGCATCCTGTGGTGTGATCACCAACCCAGGCCATATTTCTTAACAGATGCAGTGGAATTCCACTCATTCTTTTAAACCACACAGATAACATAGGGTAATATGAGTATGTATGTGCAGGGCATATAGTACCATAAAGATAATTATCAATTGTATCTATGAAACTACATGCCCTGCACATACTCTAAGCTTACCACACTGACTCTAGTACTCAGCTAAATCTTGTGGATGTCACAATCAATTACAAGAGGAATAAAAATCTATAGTGCATATTAGCTAGAGTGCGTGTTCTCTGGTAGTAATAAATATTAAATTTCTGTGGGTATAAATAAGAAATTTTTAGATCCAGGCATATGATTAGATGGGAAATAATAATATTGAACAGGTGATACAAAGAAAAAAAATCAACATGTAAGAAATTCTTGGAAAACCTGAAGGGTTAGGTTGGGAATAGATCACCCTGAAGAAGCTATACCTCTGCGTTCACTAAGAGCTAACACCAACCTGATAGCACATAATCAAGTACTGGACTAGGAATTTTAGTCCTATCTTAGACATGGAAAGCATGATGGGTGATTTGGAGCCAGTCAATGACTCTCAGCCCAAGGACAATGGCAAAAAAAAGTGTTACCAAGAAAACTGCAGATGCCAAGAGTACCACCTAAAGGCACATAACCCCAGTATAATTTTATGCTGCTTTGCTGAACTGTCATATATTTGGCAAAATATGAATATATTTTATCTCTGTTTTGTATATTGGTCTGTCTGGAATAACAGGCAAAACAAGTGGGAGCAGAATCACAAATCCAGGGACATCAATAGAAAGTCTTGTGTAAGTGGAACCTCGCAAGACAAGTACCTCACAAGACGAACAAATTTTTTAATAAAATTTATTCCTCTTGATGAGCGGCGACTCACAAGACGAGATAGCTTATGCGTCATCAGTCAGCACACTCTGTATTTCCTGCTCAGGCAGCAACCGTGCCAGAGTTCTGTCGACGCTGCCACGTGCAGTTTACGCCATTACTGTCCGTGGGCTGCACTGTGAGACGTTGCTGAGAGAAAAGGGAAAAGGCCCTTTTGCCTTGAGCGGTGGCAGCAACAGATCCTCTGAGCCAGCAGGGAGCGCTGGACAGCAGCCGGCTGAGCAGCAGCCGAGGCCAAAACCTGCCTCGAAGCAGATCTGTAAGTGCTGGTTAGTTTGTTCTATTTCTGCTTTATATTGTGTGTTAATCTTTGTTACTTGTTTCAGATGTTAGGGAC
>JANHZU010009107.1:29641-44466 GCA_032468055.1 Acrochordus granulatus | reverse complement strand
TTTATAGAAATGATATGGACCACACCCAACTTTCTGAGATACGTTTTGAAATGTTTCATTTTGTTGCAGCTTGCCTTTCATCACTTCATCCTGGCACTTCCCTAAATGAAAGGACTGAATTGAGGAATGGGGATAGGTGGGCAAAGCAAATTAGACAAACTAATATGTGGGACTGGAAATAGAAAATCTTAATGAAATATACTCAAACTTAAAAATGAGATCTTCTAACATAGGAGTGAGACCTTGTGGCTTTCCGATTCTTCCAGATATTGGCCGTATTAGCTGAAGATAGGTTCAGTCTAAGACATCTGGAAGGCCACAAGTCCCCATCTCTGCTCTAAAACTTTGGATTTTTTTTTCTTCCTTAAATATACTGTTCAAAGGAAACAGGAGGATCAGAGAAATCAATGCACACACAGTGGCATTTTTCTTTATTATAATTTTCAGATATCTGGTTACTAGGACAAATAAACCATAACACCAGTATCCTGCTGATAAAATAAGCAGACCCCAGCAAACTTTGCTCTCCCTTCAATCCTAAACTGATAATGAATCATATTAAATAATCATAATCTCGTATAGGTGTATAGAATAATAATAATCACTTGCTATACTGAGTGATGCTAGGTTTGAGGAAAAACAATTGGAAAAAATTATGAAATACCAGGACTTGCAGATTAAAGCTGACCTCTTAATGGAAAAAGAAATCTATTGTTACACCAATCATGACTGGAGCCCTCAGAGCAATCCCTAAAAGACAACTTTGAAATATTGAATTTCTCAGAGCTGAACACTCTAATTGCAGGGAAACTCCCAGCCAGGCAGGAAAGAGGGATCAAGCAGGGACTAGCCTTGAGTCCTTGCTCAGCCGCAGGAGGCATAAGCCTGACCCCCCCACCCAAATTCCATGAAACCTTATCTGGTTGTTCCCAGGGGAAGGCAAGCAGCCTGGGGTGATTTCTGCAATACAGGTAGAACACCGACTTGGACCTTTCACGAGCGGATCTGGTTGCTTGCACCTGACACTAATTTTATAAAACAACCCAACCTGCTTGGAACTGTCTACATTCTTACTCGCTACCTTACTAATTCTTAGGTCCTTGATCAGGACATGAATTACTGTATTAAGTTTCCACTAGTCTTAGACTGTAAATCTAACTATAATTTCCCATAAAGGTACACATTTTCCCTGACAGTCATGTCTGACTCTAGAGGGTGATGCTCATCTCCATTTCATAGCTGAAGAGCCAGCATTGTCCGAAGATGCTTCTGTGGTTACGTGACCGGCATGGCTATATGCCAAGGCACATGGAACACTGTTACCTTCCCACCTAAATTAGGCAGATTTTAAATTATACGTATTTATCTACTTGCGTTTTTACATGCTTTTGAACTGCTAGGTTGGCAGGATCTGGAACAAGTGACAGGAGCTCACTGTGTTACGCAGCAGTGCCTGGATCTCAAACTGCTGAGCTGCTGGGCTTCCAGATGACAAGCCTAGCATCTTAACTGCTCTCCTTTTAAATTACCCATACATAATGATAATACTAAAACAGTGGCAAGCAAGGAATAGGGGCATTTGCCAGAGTTTTGCAGAAAAAGAACAAAATATGTGAACCAACAGAATAAAAAATGAACACATTGCATTTCCTGTCAAAATAATAAAGGAGATGAATGAATGAGCTCTGTCATGGTTTGACAGAGTCACCAAGTTGCTTCAGGCAAATAGTTCTTTCTCACCTTCTATACTGCAAGAAAATCTAACATTAGTCCATTATACAAGGTTATCAATTATACTGAAACAATGTACATGGTATTTGTAATACAGTATTAATTTATTATTTATTATTTCATTTTTTCCCCCAACAGTAAACTGATCAACCAGGCAGGGAAAGCATGTTTGAAAATGCCCCCTTTTGGTATGGGTAGGAATTATTATACTGTAGTTTGCTCACCACTGTCTTTTGTTCTCAAGCTCTCTGAAACTTGGTACCTCTGTGGATACCTTTTGTTCAAAGGCCCAAGATTTAAAATTCACACACAGCAGATCCCTTTGGAGACCATGCGTCCAAATTCCATTTAGAATCTGAGATGGGACAAACCTCCAGTCTTTCTCATTCAATGTTAATTACTTTTAGCACCTATAGAGCATTTTAAGTAACCAATTTAATAATATTTATTATTATTAATAAATAATAATGTTAGTAATAATAATAAATAATGTTAATATTTCCACAGGATTTGTCCTGTAAGATATGCATGTATGTATGTGTGCATGGGATGGAAGTAACACGAAAATGTGTTTGCTTCTTAGCCTTGTATAAAGCCTCACACAGTGTTTTATTTAACCAGACCTTCTTTTCCATTTCCAGACCCATAGCAGAGTCATTCTTCATCAACGCAACTACTTGACTGGCTTTGCATGCTCAGAAGACACTATTGATGCTAAGCAGCTAAGCTAACTTTAACTAGAGGCATGGAGGCTGGGCATCTTATGCTTCTGGGTGATAATGCATCCTTACTCCAGGTATGGGAGCCAAGGTCGCTTCAGAAAGGGAATGAAACAGCTTCACACAGCCATATTGCCCAATAGCAAATGTTGAATTTCTGGTTGTAAATCAAATGTATTTAAAATAAAGATAAATGTAAACTAATTTTCTTATTTGGATTATTGGTAAGACACGATTAAGTGAAACAAAATAATTGAATGCATCCCTCTCACATTTTCAAAATAGACTTGGGATATGTCACAGTCACTATTAAGACCACTAGTTTAGCAAAGTAGCACATATTACAGGGCGGGGGAAGAGGAGTCTTAAGATTTTGGCAGATTCCTTTTCACAGATTGTGAGCCTGCTATAAAAACAGTATGACTACTACAGCATCTGGGCTATAAGGAAGAAGATGGAATGAATATACATGAATCACAGCAAGAGAAGATTGTTTTCATATCTCCCACTGTATAGATTCAACTATTTTTCTGTTTATGAGAAACTGTGTATATTAATTGTGGGACTAAGTATTCGGTGCAGCATATTTTAGCAGTGTACTCTTATAAAAACATTCACACTCCCTACTGAGCTCTTTGAGACTTACTGCCAGGAAAGCATACATTAAATAGCAGCCTAAGTTGCAGCATAGACACATAATGCTTGCAATTGTGAATGGCTCACACTTGCTTAAACAATTGTTGTTCCTTCATACTTCCCATATGGAAGTAGTGATCAGGAAAAGGGAAGATTCAGTTTTTATATTTATTTCTGGAACACCTACCCATTTCCATAAATCTATACCATTCCGGTAGAGAACACCACATAAGTAAATTTGATCGCACAATTCCACACGCACACAATCATTTGTCTGGATTTGAATGTACATACTGCATATAGAACTGCATGTGATTTTTTTCTAAATACCGCAATTGTCCTTTCAGTGAATGTTTTAGCAGCAGGCTTATAATTGGGCATCAATAGCACAGTTGCCATTCTAACAGATGGGGAATAAAAGCTCTGCCACTGGAATAAAAGCTAAAAGCTATAGAATCTGAAGTAGTTTTAACAGAACATCACAGATATTCCCAGTTACAATCTATTTCCTTTCTTTATTTCCCCCAAATAATTAAATGGAAGCCATGGAGATTCAAGCATTTTCTTTAAACCTACCTTTTTATCTGCATAGCCACACCCAATCCACTGTCCTTTATAAAGAAAATAATCTGGATGTCCCGAAAAATCTGTTTTCTCAAGAAGGAAGGATCTCAAAACAGTACATAGTTGTCTCTTGCCTTTCTGAAACTGGTGCCTTTGAACTATCATCCCTAAGCAGCAGACTGTGGAAAGCAATTATCACATTGCTATATTTTAAAACAACTCACCTATTTCTGCTCACTAATTTAAAGAGAATCCTCCAGAATATGGTAGCAGCACCTTGCTCCTATTATCACTTAATGTAGATCAGTCTGTTGCAGACCAATCATTAATCTTCGAATCATTTGGGGGCTTCAGGACAAAAGGACACATTGTGTTTGGTTTTTCTTTTTGGTGCCAGTGTAGACTTGTGGCGACTGGACAAATCCCTTTAGTTTCCTTGGCTAGGTTTTTCAGAAATGGTTTGCCATTGCTTCTTCCTCGGGCTGAGAAAGTGGGACTGGCCCAAAGTCAGCCAGCTGGCTTTCTGCTTAAGGGGGGACTAGAACTCACAGTCTCCCAGTTTCTTAACCGCCACACCAAATTGGCTCAAAGATTAAATATATAATAAATAAAATTAGTTCCACTAATGTTATGACTACTCAAGGTCATATCAGTAGTTCCCCCATAAATCCCTTTTTTATCTCAGTCTTATTGAAATGAGCAGCTTACTAGAGAACTTTCTGATGGATTCTGCTTCCCAACATCTATAGTATCCTATTTATAAAACCAAAAATATGCAATCCAACACTTGCTTTGTCATGTTTTGAGGGAAAGGCCAGGGTGATAGTTACTAACACATTTAAAATTAATTGTGCCATCATTTAGAAAGCAGATTTTCTTTGCATGCTGAATGGTGATCATCTGCAGCTTGCTAAAGTTTGCAGCATCTTGCAATGAAGGGAGACATTTCCTGCTGCTTACTTGTACTAAAGAAGTTACACACTGAAACATACTCTAGCTGGAGGTCTCATTAAGCTCTACTGCTGGCTGGGGAATTCTGGGAATTGAAGTCCATGCATCTTAAAGTTGCTGAGGTTGCAAAACATTGCTTTGGGGAAGTAGTTCCAGGTAAAAAATATGCATCCTTAGTATTTACAAGGCAGAGTAAATATTTTGCCACTCCAATAACTGTAGAGTTGTTAAGAAATGCAGAAGTTAACTGGGATTCCAGATTTAGGCTGTGTGTAGCTTCTGCAATATTGAGGAATCTAGCATCGTACCTATTGCAAAAGAATGTGAGCTGTCTTCTCAGACACAGATTGCCTCTTTGTGGTTCTTAATAAGTCTGCTAACTCAAAAAACACTTGAAGTTTCTTCTGCAACTGGGATATCAGCACACGAGTGGATATTGTGAGCAGGATTCACTCAGCTGACCATAGAGGTGGGTAGCCTAACAGGGATTTTTCCCACCATCCAGTTTAAGCAGCAAAATGTAATTAATGAAAGGCAGCACATTTAATTAATTAGAGGCGCTCTAAAAACGGGTGTCTCCATAGAAAGGTGCGTTTGGACGTGGACGGAAGGGACAGGATGTGTGTGTTATAAAACAGGCTTGCAGTTCCAGGTTTCATCAATAGATGGTAGTCTTGCCTCCTTTCTTAATGTCCCCCCCCCCCCGCTCTTTTAAGAACTCCAAGCCTAGGGACCCATCTTCATATTTTCCCCTTATTTGGAGAGCTTCATTTCTTTGGGTTTTTAAAATAACCAGACAGACCCTCCCCAGAGGCCTGGGGGTTGGGGATGTAACAGTAGGCAAGGAGGCAAGACTGAAGGGCGTCCACAGAGGAAAGAGGACAATTGGATTGTGCATGTACGTACAATGAGTATGTGTGACTACAGCAAAGAAAGGGGAAATTCTTAGGAGCTATGACAGGAGGGATGGGGTGAACGAGAGCAAAGAAGACCCTAACAAATAAAAAGTGAGGCAATGATTATGAGCTCATCCTCCAGTTTCAAGATAGAAAAACCAATCCCCACTTGTCAAGTTAACCTAACCTGGAATAATTCACATCTGATTCCGTATTTAATGCCATGTTAAAAATCTCCATTTCCCTTATAAGCATAAAATAAACAAGAAAGAGAAATGACTGTGCCAGGAATGCATTGCTTTACTTTTAATTTCTTTGCTCGTGAATATAGTAATGTGGCTTATGGGTATTAAAGGGCAACTGATAGCCTTGAAAAAGTAATATTCCCTGGAGATAAATTATTAAGAATTCTACATTTTTTCCTGCCACAGATAAAGCCAAAACACTATTTACACAAGCATTCTGAACCCATGATAGCCATACTTTTAAGTCTTCCTAAAGCAACTTTCTCTCCTACTACCATGGAGTTGCTTGGTATGTAAAGGCTGACTGCTGCCTCACCCACTTTAGGCAGAAGTCAGCTCGGTTCAGTTTTTTGAGCCATTGTGATGGTTGAACTATACTTTATATTGTGTTGGATGAACAGTGATTATAACTGCAGGAATAACAAGCTGTGGTTATTTAAGAAAAATGCCTTAAGGGGCAAATTTAGGATTCCAGGGAGGAGTCATTAGAGACAACCTACACTCTTCCATAAGTCTTGTTCATCTTCATTCAGGTGACACAAGCCAATATCTGGGTGAATTCTGCCCATATTCATGGTAGGTAGATTATTTAGAATGTACTGGCCTTGTTTCAAGCATAAAGAAGTCATAGGGTATCCCCTACATTTCTATAATTCCCTAAAGCATAATGGTATGGAAAGACAGGCCCACCTTTCTTACTGCATTTTTATCTGACTTTACCTTCAGCCAACTCAGAGCAGCACATATGGTTCACCTTACTTTTTGTCCACAGAGCAGGCCTGAGAGATAGAGACTGCTCGGGGGCATCTAATCAGCTTCTTGTCTGGATGGTCATTTGAATCTAGGTTTCAGTGACCTAGGCAAAGACTTTTTAAACCTTGCCTTCCCCGAATGTTAGCTGGGGATTCTGGAAGCTGCCATTCTGATAGTTCTGGAAGGCACTAAATAGGGAAAACTAGCTTACCTCACAATGGCACTTTTTCTCTTTCTCTAAGGCATATTACCCAGTCCTTGCCAATGAATTACATTTTTCAGGCCTATAATGTGTTCAATAAAGTTTTATCCCACCGCAAATACCCTAAAGTGACCCATCCTTTTCCTCAAGACCTTCAGCAGAAAGCTAGTGTGCCCTAGATAATATAATTCAGAGTGAATGACAGATATCATGATCACTTGGATTAGTGGAAATTGTCATTCAGTATATGTGAGGGCTGGGAGGGGGACTTCCTTGAAATAACTCTGAAGTAGCTAGATTGAATAGATTTCTGGATTTTTAGGGTCTCAATCCAGCTAGCAATGAAATCCATTTCTTTAAAAAATGAAATCCATTTCTTTTAATTGGGGTGTGCGTGAAGAGTATATGTGTGTGTATGGAGAGAATCATATAATCTTCCTTCCATACTACTTAGCCTTTTATGGCTTCTGATGTTCAGAAGACTTCAATGCAGAATACTTTGCATTAATCAGTTAACCGAGGACATTGCATTCCTACGATGCAGAGCCATAGTTCTAGATCCCACTTTGTTATTTTTTATTGGGAGCATAGTTATATGTAGATACAGTATATGGTTATGTGTTATATGTAGATACATGGTTCTAGAGATCTCTCCTAATATACTTCTACACAGACTTCTAGAATGTATCATCCTCCAAGTGCACTGGATCTACAATTTCCAGAATTCTCAGCCATCATTAATTTTAAATGGACTTACTCTGAGGTAATCATGTTTGAATTACAGGATTTATTTTTGAATTCATACGCATCAGAGCCACTGATTTTCCTTGTATGGTATCTTTCATGTGGCATTTGGAGAATTGGAAAAAGTAGGAACCACCTTGTCTATAAGTAAGGACTTGAAATGAGAGGCATTCATACCACATTGCCACACACAAAATACTTCTACTATTTTTTAGTGCAATTGTCAATGTGATTAGGATTTTTACTTGGTTATTCAAAGGAAAACACTTCTTAGGTTTTCCAGAATTGTGGAGCTGTTGGCTTCTTAGATTCTGAGCAAAGTTTACTGGCTGCCTATGAATTTCCATCTCTCAGCCTACCTTACTGTGAGGGTTGTTATGAGGATAAGAAAGATGATGGCAAGATGTTCACAGAGAGCAACTTTGCTTTGAAATACATTCCTACCGTTTTCATCATCTCCACCCATTTGTAGCTGACAGTTCGTAAGTGATACTTGTGGCTAATATTGTGTTATATTGTGGGTGGCAATCTTCCAGAGTCTCAGAAATTTTCTCAAGAGAATTATGCTTGCCTTTGTATGGCTATCTAAGAAAAAGCAACCCGAAGTTTAGGCTTTATGTTACTCAATCAAGTATGATGAGCAGATAATTAGAAATCACTTATGACAGATTTAAGTTTAGTTTGATATGATATGGTTTAACACTCTTTGGAGAATTTTGTGCATGCTCAGTGCAGAGAAGTAGAGTTTCAATGGAACTTTGGGAGTGGAGTCTCTTGGTAGATGGTGTCCAACCTAAGGGCATAGTGATAGTGGTAGTGGTGAGGCAGCTATTTTCATTTTATTTGTTCAGCAGCCACCTCTCTTAGCTTTGCCCAATTTCAAAGTCATGCTTATCCAGTGGGGTAGAAATTGTAACTTCTTCTGCCAATTGCTAACTTTGTCTGTTGAGCAATTTCTCAACTACTAATTCAGAGAGCAAACTTGCAACTGCATTACAATTATAGGCTCCTAAACTCCCAGCTTGTCTTTCGAAACAGTTACGTATACAGTTCCACTCTGGCTATTCAATGAGGAGAAGGGAATCTCTAATTTATCAGGGTGTGTGCGCTTAATTATCTGATCAACTACAACTTCCTGTCAAGCCCCTAGGCGATTGTGACATGCTACCGCATTCAGCAGGAGGTACATTCATGTGGATTTGACCACAAGTCTCATTTATGTGAGATATGGTAATGTTGTTCCTAGCCTCTTGACAAAATGATACAGACGGAACAGTGCGCGAGATGTTTACAGCGATTTAACATTTGCCATAAAGAGGGAAAAGAAATCTGCCAGTATGCATACACACAGAGTTCGGGATATTGCTCTATCCCGTCGCGACCGTGCAATCGAGCGCAGGACGTGAGGAAAAAAGGCAATAAAGTCCCTCACCTTTCGGCCTTGCTAGACCTTAGGGCAGGCGCTGGAATCGCCGCTTTCGCCCTCTTGCCAAGTTCGCTCTTCCCGGAAATCCGTCGCCCTCTCAGCTCTGAAGCCCTCGCGATTCTACTGTCCCTTCCTTCCTTCCTTCCTTCCTTCCTTCCGCTTCGTCTGGATTCCCATCCCTTCCTGCCCGGCCCGCGTTCGCCTCCTTTTTTCCCTCCGGTCCACCGCCAGTCCCTGCCTCCTCGCCCCTTCCCTTTCTGCTTCTCGCCCTTCTCCGTCCATCCCCGCTCCACTCCCTCTTCCCGCGCCGTCTGCTTTTCTTCATCCCAATCTGGGGCGATCCCTCGTCCCTGCGCCCTTCCTCGCCCTCCGCCCCGGCGTCCCGCCTCACCTCTTCGGACCGACGGACCCTCTGGGATTGTGGCGCAGCCGTCTGCCCCGCCGCCGCGGGCGGTTGGAGGAGCGGACGGACGGACGGCACGCCTCGGGCCGGAGTTCGCCACGGAATGGCCGGGCGACGGGGGGTGGCGGGAGGACACCGGCCGGGCGGGCGGCTGGCTCAGCGAGCCTTAATTGGTAAAGAGCGGAGTCGGCGGGAGGAAAGAGAGAGCAGGGAGGGGGCGACGGCAACAAATGGAGGGAGTCGCGGGGAGGAGGGAGGCAGACGCCGCCCCCGGGATGAGCTCAGAGCAAGGCAAATCCGGGGTAGAAAGCCTCCCCCCCCCGAAGGTGCCGCGCCTGATCGAAGTAGCGCAGCGGGGGTTGCGATAAGCCAGTTCGGCAGTGGGCAGGTCAGTAAGTTAACCACAGCTCCACCCAGGGCAGTCTTGACTTGAACTGGGGACGCGAGATGGTGGGGAATGCGCAAAGGTGAAACAAGGTAAGGTGGCCTCCCCCAACCGGTAGCTTTCTGGATGCTCCTGAAAGACCCAGGAGAGCAGGAAAAATCGGACCCTGGGGCACAGTCTGGAAAGAACCAGTCAGGTCTTGCTCAGGCCAGCCCCCTTCATTTCATCCCTGAGTTCAAGAATGGAAGAAGAATGGATTTTCTACATGAAGCATCCAGATATCGTGGAGAAGACTTCAGTCTGCAGATGTTCTTCCTTGATGTTCCATTTATAACCTCCCCAGCATGACCCATTGACCTGACAAGGACAAGAATTACAGCTTAGATTGTCTCACTTCGACTGAATTGTGATGTCCCCTTCACTCTTGCTTTGGGATGAATGATTTGCATGGGCAGAGGGAAGACCAACAGTTGAGAAATGTGGAGCCCAATATAGAAATTGGGACCAGAAAGAATAGGAAATGGGGTTGGGGTTGGAAGGGACGATAACTTGCTGCTGAAGCAACCACAGCCAGAGCTGTTGAGTGCTGTCTTGGCTGATAAAGACCTATACTAGTTTTAATACCCTTTGTACCAAATAAGGCAACAATATTTGCGCTAAAAAATCAGTAAGCCACAGCATATTAAAAGTGTGAAATTATCCTGACCGTACATATATAGTTGAACACACATATACTGAAGTTAGCATGCTTGAGTTTATGCCATTGCCACAAAGTACTATGTATATATACACTCTAGTTGGTATTTCTCTATAGATGTTTTCAGATAACAATTATGTGCATGGCCATTTATATATTTATTTATTCATTAAATTTATGCTCCTACAATCCAGCTGTAACTCTTGGGATTTTTGTACCGGGATTTTATTTTTGTAAGCTGCTGGGAGTCACTGAGAGTGAGTTGGGCAGCCTTATAAATTTTCTTAAATATCTACAAAAGACTCCTGCCTCCCTATTAGACTAGAAAAACCAGTGATCGGGTTATGAATGAGGCAGCTTCCTAATTCTGAGTATGTAATGAATCCACAAACTTCCAATGGACTGTTCCCATATGTCAGACTTGCCATTTGCCATTCATTTGCCATCTGCAACTCCAGTGATTTTGCCACCTGAGGTGAAAAATAAAATGAAGCTTCCTTATACATAAAAGGAAGCATCCACACATGGAAGCTGACTGACCAATACTTGAATCTTATTTTAATGTTAGTGGCAGGATAGTATCCTCCTATTAAATTTCCTAATTTTCTGTGGCTCACCTTCACATCCCATTAACCATGGCAAAAAGGAGCTTCTCTAATTTTTTTATGGGACATATCCCTATCCCCCAGCTGCTACAGAAGCAGTTGAAATCCATGTTTACCAATTCCAGTTTTAAGTAGTGTTTTTCTCCATTTTCTGATACATCCTGTCATGTAAATGAACTATGACAGCTCATTAATGTGGTGATAATGCAGGTAAATTGCTGGAGTCTGCCTTGCGCTTGCTGCCATTTTAGGCTGCTGCAAGCCCACCGCCTTTCCTCAGCCCTATGGGCACTGCCTCCTTGGCCATTTTGGCTTAGGCTGCCTGAGAGACCAGGCAGTGTAATGTGTCTCTCAATGTTACCCAGGTTCCTTAAATAATACAGTTTTAGTGTTCAGACCTGTCTTCAAAAAAGATAATAATAAAAGGACTGATTAAATCTGGTTGATTTAAACTAGGAAAGAGTAATAGATTCTGCCAAGTGTTTGTTGGTACTTCTGTAATTGTAACAAATGCATTGTCAGTCTTCCACTGCTGCTTCTGGCTTCACTATCTATTGATTACTGGGGATTGGAGATGCCATTTTTTCCTATTCCCAAGCCTTCTGGAGTGCTACATAGGCCACATCTGGGTGCTGCTTACCATAGCTACTTGCTGCCAGCACTGCTGTTTCCTTCCAGTATTTACAGGCAGTCCTCGCTTACCAACTGCTTCATTTAATAACCATTAAGAGTTATGACAGTATAGAAAAACACAGCCTTGCAGCCATCCTTGCATTTATGGTTGTCACAGTGTCCCACAGTCACGTGATCACCATTTACTTCACAACCAGCTTCCAAAAAGCAGTTAATGGAGAATGAAGAATTAACATCACAAGTCAAGGTCACATATCTCACTTTATGACTGAATGGGAAGTGACATAAGTCTGTCACGGTCACGTGATTTTTTGTTTAGTGACCGTGGGGCTTAGCTATGGAGTTGCCAGCTCCAATTGTGGTTGCTAACCAATGTCTACTCGTATTTATTTGGGATACACAGGAGTGGGGCTGAAATTAATAGGAGTTCCTCTTTCCCGTTTTAGCGCAGGTGAAAGATCACAACTGGGGCACAGAGGAACAGAATAAATTAGATGCTGCTGGTCATGGCCACTCATGCCAACGTTGCCATTCCTTTGCAGCACTTATCAATGTCTACTCCCTCCCCCACTTCACTCCACACCAGACTGACAAACCAGCAGGGGCCATAGGAGGAAGCAAGAGGAAGTTCTTCCAATGCTCCTTGAAAATCCTCTGTGATTCCTATGGCAGCTCTTTTATTGACACAGAATTAGCACTCTTCAGAACAGCAGTTCAGGGGCCTGCCCTTCAAGCAATTTGGAAGGGGTCTTTAAAGCCTCCATCCAGGTATATACCACAGTTTTCCAAGCCTGTTCCATCAATATCAATGACCGGTTTTGGTAATTACTTTTCCTGCTGGACAGAATTGACCATCTTGTTGGTGAAGCAATTCTTACACACTCTGTGAGTTTACTAGTGTGTCTCCCTTATTATCGGAAGACATTTCCAGCTGGGCAGAATTCTTTCTGTTGTAGCTTATTGCGCAAGGTTTCTCACAAAGCAGGTAAGTTGAGCAAGGAAAGTTCTGGTGTCTGGACTTGGAGTCCAATACTTTTGGCGAGAACAGTAAGATATTTGTTGATTCCAGAATTCAGGAGTCAACTGTCATGATTCTCAATCCACACAGTCAAAATTTGGAATGAGAGTTGAAATGGACCTGAAGACCGCAAAATTGGAGAAAGTTGCTCTACTCTAATTGATAATTCTCTAAGCCATAGCTGAAATGTTCTGTAAAGGATCACAGGAACCACTGTCTTAATACACAGTGAAACCATTCATCCATCTATGCCAGTACTGACTGCACTGGGTGACCAGGGCTTCCAGGGTTTTTGTTCGAAAACCATATAATCCTCTGCATTTAATCAATGACATCATCAAATGGAAAAAAGGAACAAGGTATTACATGTTTCCTCAAGTTACAATCATTTGTTTAGTGACAGTTTGCGGTTACAACAGCGCTGAAAAAACTTAAAATCAGTCCTTCCACTTTTGACTGTTGCAGTATCCCTGTGGTCACGTAATCAAAATTTGAGCATTTGGCAACCAGCATGTATTTATGTTGCAGCATCCTGGGGTTACAAGATCTCCATTTATGACCTTCCCAGCCAGCTTCCAACAAGCAAAGTCAGCGGGGAAAGCTGGATTTGCTTAATTACCATATGATTCTGTGATACCATAGTGATTTGCTTAATGACAGCAGCAAAAAAGGTCATAAAATCAGTTGTAGCTCATTTAATGACCCCCTCACTTAGCAATAGAAGTTCTAGACCCAATTATGGTCGTAAGTTGAAGACTACCTGTAATGATGGGGGATATTAATGTAGATATCACAGATGAGGTAATTGAGCCAGAGTTACTTGTCCCAAGGCTGTCAAGAATTGCATAATTAAATTGGGTTCTGAATCTAAGACTATTATCTTCAAATCCAGCTGCATGCTAAATAGCTCTCCAGTCATTTTAAAGGAATGTCAGCATGCAAGAGCGTAAATGGTACAAAATGTGATGGGCGACATTTTTGCCACTACCAACATGACCATTTTTGCATACAGGGAATGAATTTCTGTGGCATGAATAATATTTTAGGGTTACATTGGAAGACTTTACTGCTAGACCATAGTCCCATATTATTGCCTGCTTTAAATCACTTTGGGAAGGATCACCCAAATCCTTTAGTTTAAGCTACTGTTAAGCTCTTTTCTCTATCACACAGAGTATGAGAATAGAAAAGATGGCCATCTTTTGTTCTCTTGCATTGAATAAAGGAGGAGAGAGAAGAGGCTGCATTTGGAAAATGGACATCCAGTTCAGCTATTTCTGCCCCATAAGTGACGTTCTCTTTGCCTACTCTTTGAATTATTTGGAGAAATAATTTAATCACATCTTTTAGTTCTCACTAAAATCAGCAAAAAAATTAATGGCACTACAGTAACTAAAACATTTCTGTCAACACATGTTTTTGCACTACTGAGCATAAACATAAAACTGTGGCTTGATCATTTATTTGGCCCGGAGATATGTTCACACATTCTTCTAGTATATATAGTGATGACAGATACAGAATAAAGATATGAGCTGCCAGCTTGAGATATCTGAATGAGGATTTGGAGACTTCTTAGCATCTACCTCAGACAAGCTTCCAATCCATTGAAGATGTCAATCAAGCTGTTCTGCATCAACAAAGGTTTCCCCAGCCAGTCGTGGCCAACTCTAGGGGGCGGTGCTCATCTCCATTTCATAGCCAAGGAGGCATTTGTCCAAAGACACTTCTGTGGTTATGCGGCTGGCATGACTATACACCAAGGCACACAGAACACTGTTACCTTTCCCACCAAAGGTGGTACCTATTTATCTACTCGCATTTTTATGTGCTTTCAAACTGCTAGGTTGGCAGGAGCTGGAGTGGGTAAAGGGAGCTCACCCTGTTAAATGGCAGCACTTGGGTCTTGAACTGCAGAGCTGCTGACTTTCTGGCTGGTAAGCTCAGCACCTTAACTGCTTGGTTACTGTGCCCCATTTGCATCAACACTACACAAAAGCTTAAAAACATACACAAATATTTTCAGTTTCAAATTGGTATTTTTTACTGAGGAAGGGCTCCATTTTGGCAGTGAGAAAAATAAAGAATGTTAAGTTAGCCTTCAGGACTATGAAGGGAACCATTCTAGCTCACCTCACCCCTTCAAATAATATGGGTGGGGTGGGGAGGGGAAGATTAAGAAGTGCAGAAAGGGGGAATGAGAAGAAGCGGGGAGAG
>JANHZU010009107.1:9651-29541 GCA_032468055.1 Acrochordus granulatus | reverse complement strand
GGTGGGGAGGGGAAGATGCATTGTTTGTATGATCTGTATGGGAAAGTGGCAGAGAAATTCACAGTGCAGAGAAAGGTCTTCTTATAAATCCATTTCTGTGCTGTCTCACATTGATAGAAATAATGCAGTTGTGTTGGTGTGTCATTTCACATTGTGGCATATTGATACGTACTTTATTTGCTGGAATCACGCCAAAAGCATTAGTTTACATACCATACAGCTCCATGGAATAGGGTGCAATCAATGAAAAAGTTATTGAAGGCAGATCAAGTAAGGGCTTATGGATCACATTCAGGCAATATCACTCAAGTGCATAACGACTTTCCTCCCATGCGTACAGTGTCAGATCTCTAACTCAAGATGCTCAGAGGAAGCCAATCAACAACAGTGAGACTGCAGGGATGGTCTTAACTTCCTGGGGAACTGCCAAGAGTGTTCGCCCCAGCAGAAGGAACACTGCCAGCAGTTTTCGCCCCAAACCTACAGCCTTTTAAGGTGTGTGGAAGAAATTAGAAAAGAATCTCCATAGAAAGAGAATGACCTAAAATTAACTAACCAACCAAATGCATAGAACTGTGGCCAAGGCTTCCAGAGCCCACAATTTATACAAAATAAGGGTGTGGTAGGGCTGAGATTTGACCTGATTTCTGCTTTGGATCTTGATCTCATCTTGCTTAATCACAATAAAATCAAAATTACTAAAGTGGAAAGTATATGAACAATGCAAACAAATAAACAACAACTAACTTGCACAATTCTGTTATTGACCGCTCTCTGGTTAGCTGATATCACATGTGCAGTACTTTTTTCTGGATTGCTGATATGTAGCATAAGGGTGAATGATTATTTTGGAGCCGAGGGATTTGTTCATCAGTGCTTTATGTCAGGGACTGCTCTCAGGGGCAGGACCGGGGAGAAACGTTAATGGAGAAGAGTGGATAGATAAGGGAAGCTAATCAGCTGGGATTTATTAAAAAATGACTTAATGACATATGTGAAGCCAAAAAAGTTTTTTGTTGATTCCCCCCCCCAGGCAATTGCAGTACTTACCTGAATGCCAAATCAAAGATGCTGAAGTTAACTGCTTTTCACTTTTAATTTCCTATTCTTTCCTGCTGCCTTTTCCTGTGAATTCCTGCTTTCCACCAACCCAGAACTGGTAGATTCCAGCTATTTCTATAAAGCAAAGTGATAGTCAAAATGATTCTACCTTCTTTGTCTCTTCTTTGCTATATGGTTGAATGTTAGCTGTCAATGAAATAATGTCAAAATGCAGAAACTTTTAGAAACTTTTCCCAATTTTGATTACTTATTATTTTGATAAATAACTCAGGGCAGCTAATATGCCTTCCTCCTCCTATTTTCCCGACAAAAACCATCCAGTGAGAGAGAGTGAATGACCCAAAGTCACCTTTCATGCCTAAGGTAGGACTAGAACTCACAGTCTTCTGGTTTCTAGTCTGTTCCCTTAACCACTAAACCAAAGAGGCTCTCTTCATGCCTCCAGATGGACATTAGATTTTTGTCCCATCTTTCACATAAGAAATAATGTACTTTTTGTATAAGAGTTTAAACAGGTATTGAGACTTCAGTGGGAACTCTAGGCAGAAGGAAAAGCTGAATATTTCCCAAGGGCACGGGCTGCAAACTCAGAATTACAACTGCTTGACTTGTTTGCAGTATTATAACTGCACCCATATGGTTGTTCACAAGATGGCTAGTAGTGATCAGAAATGTAATTTTGGCATCCAGCAGAAAAATCTATACCAACATGGTAATTACCAACAAGAAGACTGTTTCTTCTCTCACTGAATTTGACATTAGGATTCTCCATTTCAAATGTTATTTCTGAATTCCACTTCATTTATAGTGTAATACTTATTTACTATATTGGCTTATGTTTCAACTAGGTTGATTTTCAAGATGTTTTACAAAAAGTTAAAACAATTTTAAATGCTTCTTGCCTTCTCATTTTTAGACATTGAAATGATCCAACCATTGCACATTTCTTTTTTTGTATCTTAACTTAAAACATTAAATTTACTACAGTTTTCAATAAAGTGCTGGTGAACCTTTGACACTGCTAATGCAGCAAAACAGTGGGCAATCAGTAATGCTAAAAGAACTTAACACAGCTAGAAGTCATTTGTGATATAAGCCTTACTGCACACTGTGGAATGATTAATGGCCATCATTTTTTTCTTCTATTATTAGGTAAATTTTCAGATATGTACAAATCTCAGGCCATCCAGTTAAACTTTGTAATGTCATGTCTCCTTTTAGCTGAGTTCAGTTCCTACTTACTCATAAACACATCCATGTTATTTTTATAGAAGTGACTTGCCTTTGCTTTCTCCTGACTTTTTTTTCTTAATTGTACCTATGGCCTTGGGGTTTCCAGTGGTCTCCCACTGATTAACTCCATTCCTCCTCAGTTTTTTATTTTTATTTTATGAGAACAGGCAAGGTTGGTTAATGTTGTTGGAACTGTGCAGTAGCAGATAATCAGAACTTAACAAGTAGCTAGATTCACTCATTGTGAGAAGCTGTTATTATTTAATATATTTGGGCTTGATTTAGCATGTGAACACTGCCATTTAATCATGGTGTAGGATGCAAGACCACTTTAGAGTTTGTTGATTTCAATGTTTTTTAAATTTCAGCTTCCAGAACTGTGGATTTGCGACTCATCATGTAATATCACTGGGGAGAGATTGAATGTTTTAGCCAGTTTAGGCTGGGATTCAATATCAAGGTTAGCATCATTTTGCTTCTTATGTTTAGATCCCCAAAGAGGGAAAACTGCTTGGCCAAAAATCCATAGTTCTGCTGCAGTAATTAGGAAATGCAGCATGGAAGGGTAGGGTTTATAAAACTTGTCAATTGCCCATCTCACTGTAGCACATTGTGTGAACCCAGCCCCTTGTAATCCATTCAATGGCCCACAGTAAGAAAACAATAGCTAGCCTTAGTGCAACGAGAACAGATACAGATATTTTTATTGGCCAAGCATGGTTAGACATGCAAGGAATTTTTCTCCGGTACAGCAGCTCTCGGTGTACTCGTAGTAACAATAAACAACAGTAAGATAATGCACAACAACGTTATTCTGTAAATGTGCAGTCAATATAAGGAAGTGTTATATACTAAAAATTAG
Organism: Acrochordus granulatus; assembly: GCA_032468055.1. Classification (NCBI taxonomy): domain Eukaryota; kingdom Metazoa; phylum Chordata; class Lepidosauria; order Squamata; family Acrochordidae; genus Acrochordus; species Acrochordus granulatus. Next base: position 26,384 of record JANHZU010009107.1, on the reverse strand, counting down.
TGAAACTCATTTTTAAAATTCCCTGCCTCAACAGATGAGATATATTGTTTTAGCTCAACCTTGGCAACTTGTAGGTGTGTGGACTTCGACTCCCAGAATTCTCATCTATGACCATGCTGGCTATGGAATTCTGGGACTGGAAGTCTACACATCCGGAAGTTGCCAAGGTTGGGAAACAATGGTTCAGGTGACTCCGAAAGAGTCAGTCCAGCCGATTCCAGGAGAAGGCCAGGCCTCCCATGGCTGTCAGTAAACCCCCTCAGAGCCTAACCATTTTGTGATGCTGTGGGCTGGTCTCGGCCCCTGGTGCTTCCCCTTGCTGACTCTGAAGAACTTGGCTAACTGCAGGGCGAGGGAGGAAGAGTCCATCTGTGCCCTGTGTCCGGACAGGATGCTCCTTGTTAAGAGACTATCACACAAAGGCTGTTGTGTGGTTGGAATGTGGTTTCAGTGTCTACACTGAGAGGTATAGAAACATTCCTTGCGCTGGAGGAAGCGGGTTGCAAGCGGGCTGGGAGGCTGAAGTGGGAGGGAGAAGTCCGGGATACCCCTGCTGCATCTGACCGAGGAAAAAAAGCATTTTTGTGGGCGTCCCTGTTGTTCTCTGCCTCCCCCCTCCGCAACCCCTGCTCCGCCAGAGGCGGAAGGGCCTTCTCTCTTATTTGAGGTCTGGCTCCAGCTTTTCAGCTGGGTCCTGTGCTTGGGCCTGCACCAGCCAGCCACGAGCTGCAGCAGATGACCCCGGAGTCCACCGCATTATCTGCAGACTGTTGCACTTCCAAAGTTCAGCAGGGTTGAAGGTGACTGGAAAAGGGGAAGACTCCGGCTCTACTTACGGCTGCGGCGACGCTGCAAGTGTCGAGCCGCTCCATTTGAGCTGACTGCAACGTTTTCTGGTTTTGTCATCAGCCGCTTGCTCACAACTGGGAGGTAAGGCAGGCCGGCTCGCTTTAGAAAAGCTGGAAGTGGCTGCCTCCCCCGCCCCAGAAAGGTGGGAAGGGCCGTCTCTGAGCAGGGTGACCAGGGCCAGCCAGTTTGCTGCCTGAGACAAATGGCACAGTGATTTCCTTCGCCATGCCGATTGCATGCATCAAACTGGCCACGGTCTCTTATTTAGACGGTATCCTGGTTACAGTTACAGTTCACCTTTTCTCCGGGAGTTTAAGGTGGCATTCAGGGTCTTCGTCAACTCGTCCATACTTTCAATTTCACAGCAGCCCTGTGAAATTGGCCCCTGCCGTTTCGCTACTGATGCAGGATATGTCCTGTCAGATGCAGCTGGTTTTCCAACTAAATGGCAGCGTTGGCCGTGGGGAAATAGTGCTACCTGGCCCCTAAAGGCAGCAGCTAGGGCCTCGAGCAAGGAGGCCCACTGAAAAAAGTAAGCAGCAGCTAGTTGAATCAGCGATTCTAGAGACTGATGACCCTAACCCGAAGTTATATCGCAGGCAGAGCGTCAGTACCAAGCACGGCTTAGTGAATGGTACAGCTTGGCTCGCTCGCATGAGTAATCTGAACAGAGAATTCTGAGGCAAAGATATACTTTGCTGCACATGGGGCTTACCATTGCCTACTCTCCCTTTGGTCAGAATGGGCTTACCATTGCCGACTCTCCCTTCTATCTTAGTGAAGGAGAGGGGATGCTCCAGACAGGCCTCCAACAGTTGGCGAGAGCAAGTTTGACATCAGCCCTTTAAATGTTATTGCAGAAAGGGAGGCGGATTCCTATGAGCGAAAGGATGAAAGGAATGGCCTGGAGAGCATCAACGGGCTCTGTCTCCTCCAGATTTTGCTTCACTGCTAAACACTGAGCCTGCTAAGCAGCAGGAAGAGTTGTTGGGTCTCCTGAAGGCCTTGGGCGTTGGCTTTGGCCCAGAGGAACTGGGAGCCGGATGCTCAAGACCAGGCTTGGCTTATTGCCGGATGATGATAGCAAGAACAGGGTGAGCAGGGGAGCCAGGCCCTCCCATTCCCCCGCCTCCCACCCAGAGCCATTACCTCAGCCCCTCAGGAATCTGGCCTTGCAAGGATGAAAGCTGGGGGTGGGAGGAGGTAGGGGAAATGAAAGATTGGGGGAGACAGGGATGGAGATAGACCCAAGAGACATTGAGAATTACCAGCTGGGTGGGAGATGGTGTCTCCTTCCTTAGAAAGGCAGCTTTGCGAGACTGAACTTCTGGGCTCAGTTCCCTAGGGCTGCTATGGGAGAGGGAGCGTAGAGCAGGCGTCTAAGGGGTGGTCACAGTGCAATAATAATTGGGGGGTTGGCTAGATTTCAGGATTTCTGTCCCCTCATTGCAGAAGAAAAACAACATCAAAGTCAACAGAAGCAGTACTTCTGGCTCTGAAAAGAAAGACAGGCAAGCATGACTTCAGGGACTGATGTATTGTAGACTCTGGGCTGCCAACTCCTCCTATCCTTGAATGGCTTCTTTTCTTGCTCAGAAAATTGCAGCATCAATAGAAGAAACTTCCCATTAATAGGATGGGTTGTTGCCTAAAGCTTGGGGTCAAAAAGGGTGGTTGAGCAATGGGCATTTGGAAGGGAAGGGTGGGGCAGTCAGTCAACAGTGCTTCTGCTCTTGCTTGGGGGCTGGGGTTCGAGATCCAAGACTAATGTTCAATGAACATACAAAAATGCAGCAATGGTAGGAAGAAATATTTATAAACTGTATGCAATTCAGGGAGTTAAAAATCCCTAAAGCGATCAACTACGCACATACCCCTGCCCCCAAGGTCATCATTGCTTAACTCCTAGCTTTACAGAGAAATGAAGCTGAGCTTTTTCTAAGCTCTTAGGTAGGAACAGGAGTATGAAGCCAGAAAGGGGGTGGGGTAGGCAAAGCACCAAATCTATTCAGGCTTGTTCCTGGCTGATGGAGGCAGTGAGGGAGGGCACTGGAATCTCTCCCCTATAAGGCAGCCACTCCACTTTAGGGCTGTGTTTACATCAGCCAAGGTGACTCAGCTGCAGGCCTGCATTCCTGAACTCTGGAATGGGGTGGATGAGATGGGCAAGTCTTTTGTTGAATAGCTTAAAGGGGATCATCAGGGTGGGCTTCAAAAAGCAGTCAACCTCCATTAGGGGAAGACAAAGAATGAAGAGAAAGTATGCTAATTTGATGACCTAGAGTTTAGGGTACAAGGGATATTTAAAGGCATGGGAGAAGCACAAAACAAGTTCTCATGGACTCCTAGTGCCCTCTGCTGTCCCAGTCAGAGAACGGGCTTTCCTTGCTGCTTCTGAGTGGTAACACATTCTTACCTGATGTGTCAGTTTCAGATTTTCAGAGTGTAGGAGACACATTTCTGTGTCCAGAGCATTCACACTACTGGTTCATAAAGATTTTTATAACACAATACAATCCAGTTGTATTGTGTTATATATTAATGATTATGCATTATGCTTTTAAATATTTAGCCTGGCATGCTGTGGTCCATGGGTTCGCAGAGTGGGACACAACTTAATGACTGAACAACAGCAACAGCTTTATTATTTCACTGTTTTGTAACTCCAACCTTGAAGTTATAAATTGTACTCTATTACCTTGCATTTTATCGGCAAGGTGGCTGAGTGGTTAAGACACAGAGTTTGTCAAGTGAGTTGGCAACTCAAGTTAAAGATGCCGTGGAACGGGGTGAGCTCCCATAATGCTCCTGCCATCTAGCAGTTCGAAAGCATGTAAAAATGCAAATAGATAAATGGGTACCACCTTTGGTGGGAAGGTAACAACATCGCATGCACCTTGGCGTATAGTCATATTGGCCACATGATCATGGAAGCATCTTTGGACAACAATAGCTCTTCGGCTATGAAATGGAGATGAGCACTGCCTGCTAGAATTGGACATGACTGAAAGGATAAAACTTTACCTTTTGCCTTGATTTACTCTATCCAAAACAACACAGGACATCTGCTTGTAGCAAACAAATATAAAGGAATCCCTGTGGGTTTTACTCTGCTAGCCTGGCGGCTACAGGTTAAAAAAATAACACAGGAGAAAGTATGAAATAAGCCACCATTTGAATCCTATTGTTCATTCATAATACCCCAAATAAAGATATTGTTAAGTGGCTATCATTCTTTCTCATTGAGACCATTCAATAGGTAAAGGGGCAAAATTACACCTCCTCCCCCCCACAAGACTTTTAAATTAGGACCATTTCTTTTCTGGAGTTGGTGTACTTGTTTTCTACTTGGAGAATGCGGTGTCAAACTAAATAATCCAGTAAATAAATAGACTAAAAAAGAAATATTAAATCTGAGCAATTAGTGTTTGCATATGTGTGCAATATCTACATAGATATATATACTATTGATATGTTGAATTTATATTTCACAAGCATTAATGATACAAGTATATTGCTTGTTGTAGCTAGAGGATCCTCATAAACTCTGACCCTAAATATTCTCCCCCATACCTAGGAATACTTCTCCAAATTCCCCATTCTTCATTCACGTGATTTGCTTTCTGTGCTGGAATTTTAAGCATTAAGAGGAAATACATTTTATGTCTAACATGTTTTGATTATAAAAACATTGCTACAATTTTCTATTTCTTAAACCTCGGTTTACCAGCCATTTTCTGATTGCCTGGTAATTAACAGCCATTTAAGAACAGAATTTGGGGACTGCAGTTAGGTTTACTACCAATGTCTTATTTATGGTTTTTGATCTTCAGTTATAATTTAATTAGTTAAGATCTATAATATTGCAATGACCCTGAATCCTGAGCATCCATATCTATATACAACTCTTTTAGAAATCCAAATCTAGAAGGCTATGCTATCCATCAAAGAAGTTATGCTAGGGAATACCCCTAGGAAACCTGTGAAAAAAATAATGTACATCTGTTCTTAGATATCTACCATTAAAGGACATCATAAACTTAACTTGGGATCCTTTTTTGTTTATTTAGAAAAAAACTACAGCACCCACCTCATTTTTGGTATATTTATTAAATTTGTGTGCCGCCGAAATCTGAAGACTCTTGGTGGCTAACAACATTAAAAACCATATGCCATAGTGTAGCTTCAGGAATGTCAAGTATCTACTGGTGTACATTGCTTTTGTCCTACTCAAAATCAGTGACGAATGAAATTCAACTCAGAGCAGGGCCAACTCAGTCTAGGGCCTTTACATTTCTTCATGCAGACTTACTCCTCCAAGTAGATTTCTTACTTGAAGGACCAGTAGCTTAGTGTGAAAACTGAACTCCATCAGTACTCCATCAGTTTCCTACAGCTGATCACTTATATCCTTTTCTCCAAACTGCGGTTTATGTTCAGGGGAGGAACAACTTTACAACAAATTTGTGTATTCTTTTGTTCTTCAGTTGCTGCTGAAGGGTGGGGTGTTAAAGACCTCTAAAATTCTGTTAATCCATACATTGCACACAGGATATATGTATCTGTCTTGTTGCCAGCTCTTTAGTGAGATTATTTTTGTTGAAAGACGTTTAAGATTTGGCACATTATAGTAATTTTTTGGCTGATGAGCCAGCCGGTTTGAACGAGTGGTTGGTGCCTTTGATTAAGGTTAGAAATTCAGGTTCTACAGTACTCCCTTATAGCCATGAAGCTCTCTGGGCAAAATATTGGTTGGGTTCAAATACATTATACAGCCTTTGGAGTTTGGCTTAACATGTTGCATGAATACAGCTATTGAAATAGGTGCTTCTGACATGAGTGCAGCAGCTATTGGGATACATAAATTATGATTTATAGTAGAGGACAATGTTCAGCAGCATCCCTCAAACAAGCCTGCCTCACAAATAACTGAATAGGATGAACTCCATCTTCATCTCTCTGCATTCCAAGAAAGGATAACAATACAAACTAAACTTTGGTACAATCGTACAGAAAAAAACCCCCCAAAAACAGAAAACAGGGAATACAGGTAGTCTTCAACTTAGAACCATTCATTTAGCAACTATTTGGTAACAAAAGCACTGAAAAAAGTAACTTACAATCATTCCTTGCACTTATGACTGTCACAGTATCTCCATGGTCAGCGATTGAAATTCAGGCACTTGAAAACTGGCATGTATTTACAATGGTTGCAAAGTCTTGAGGTCCTGTGATCACCATTTGCAACCTTCCCAGCTGGCTTCTGACCAGCAAAGTCAATGGGGGAAGCTGGATTTGATTAATGACTGCATGACTCTCTTAACTGCAATGATTTGCTTAACAACTGTGGTACAAAAAGGTCATAAAATCGGGCAGAACTCACTTAACAACCTTGTGCTTAGCAATGGAAATTCTGGTCCCAATTGTGATCATAAGTTGAGGACTACCTATTTTTTGAATCTTTGTTATTTGTGCATATTTAAGAAAAGTTATTATTGGAATAAGTCAATATAGTTGAAAATTGTATAGTTGAAACTGGGAGCAAAGAGAACAGACATTCTCACGCAATGTGCAGATATTTCATTACAAGAATGTCATAATATTGCATCAAAAGGGAAGTTGTAAAGCTAACCTATTTGCCCTATGTTGAAGTTACTACATGGAAAGACACATGCGTAAGGTCAATTAGTACATATATTGCACTGCCATTCTAAATCTTTTCCCCAGAGTGAATTTTCTACTTTGTTAAACTGCAAAATTGACAGTAGTACCAATATCAATCCTCTTGTATATACCCACACTTATGCACATCTGGCTTCTAAAAGTCCTGTTAACCAGAACACCAAGCAGTTACCTGCTGGGTGAGACAGCAATAACTCTACATTATAGTATTGAGTTAATTCTGGAAAGTTTAAAGATGAATTATAACAACCTAGCAAGTTCCAGCCTCAACTCAAGATCCAGTAAGTCATTGTCTATACTAGTACTGAATATTATCAATTAATTATCTTGTCCTGAGAACTATTCTCTAGTACTTGCAGCATTTAAAATCTAATGTGTAAAGTCATATATGCATGACTCAGGTTATTTCAGTAAGCTGATGACCATTAATGGCAAACAAGGGAAAATATATTTTGATAATATTTTTATGTGAGGTATTACACATCCATTTTCCTTAGAAAGGAATACTTTTAGGCAGGAGATTGTGCAGCATCAGCCCACTCCCTATTCATTGCAGAAACTGTATTTAAAGGTAATGTCTCCCTTAATGGAAAAAAACATGAAGGCTGATCAAGATGGTATAAAAATAGCAACATTCATTTAGGGAGGGCAATATGGAAGCTATTGTACATTTTGACAGCATCTCATTATGGGGCATTCAATATATTATGAAAATATAAACAGTATCTCACCACTGATGGAAGGCTTTATTAAAGACCAGAATGTTTCAGAAATCTTAGATCATTTGTTCTTGCATAAAGTATTTCTAACTCACACCACCAGCCCTCTTCCAGCTATTCTTTTAAACCAAGATTTATAAACCAAGTTTACAACTCTAACAAACCAAGATGGATATAATTCAGACAAACATACTGCTTAGAAAAATAAACCCACATATACCTTATTCTTTGGCTGAGCAAAGTGATTCATGAAACCTAGTTAGACTGGATAATGGCTTCATTAGAATCCTGTTCAACATGGAGTCAACTGGTGTAGATAAGCAGCTTTATGAAAATAAGCACTTTGGCAAATTAATCAGCATTTCCAAGGCTGTTTGACTGTTTGCAATTAACATATAGTCCCTTAATCACTTAAAACAATGCCACTGGCTGGATGTATTGATATATGGTTAAAGAGCAACTGTCCCTTGTCTTCTGACACCTTCAAATGGGCTCTGTGTTTGCTCACACTGGCCCCATGACATTTATCTTCCTTCTAGTGACCTAGTCATTTACCCAAATGCTCCATTGCTCTAAGCTCTCAGAAAACCAAGGGAGCCCACTTTTCTTTCCAAGAGAGGGCAATTAGGAACAATTACATCAATTGTCTGAGTAATCTCCCTATTCTACAGTTCAATGGGAGTTTCAACAGAATTATACTCCGCAAGCAGGAAACTTCTCCAGAGTATTTTTCAATCCATTAACTGTACTGTTTTAATCCTGTAAAGGTTTCAACAAATCAAAACATTAGGAGGTAATGATCTCTTTAAAGCAGATTGGGAATTCTGGAAGTTGTCCTTCAAGAGATTTGGCAAAGAACGGTCTTAAGCCATACAGAATTACCTGGCATGTAGTTTAAAAGGACAGTGATAAAAGCTTATTCTACAAGACACTAGATATATGGATGCAAACATACAAAAAGAGAAAAAAAAGTGCCTTGCTGATCCAACTGGAGTCAGAAGTGCTATTTGGAAACTAGAAATTGAAAGAAAGTTCAACAAGTTAAAGAAAACAACAACAACCAAGAAGAAGAGTGAGTGAGAATATTCATCCTAAGGATACAGACGTTACTTTTTAAATTTTCAAAGATGACTTTAGAGAATATATTTACATTTGAGAAAAACTGACAATGTTTCTCAGGCTCCATTTACATCTGAGGAAGGGACACTTTTCCTTCCTCCAGAAATAACTTAGAATTTGCAGTCTTTTCATCTTCAGGATCCCTGAGAGTCTTTAGGGTGGTATGGATGGCCTTGTATTTCTGCTGCAGTTCTTCAAGCTTTGAGGCTGAAAAAGTAAATCAGCTTGCTACAGTGAAAGTGAAGGTGTTTGGGAGGCACTGTGGAAATGAGGGCTTCATCAACAAGCACTGGCTTAACCCAATTCTCCCTATTCCTTCTATCTATTCATAATACATTCCCAAAATTTCACTCCCTAAAAAAGACCATTCCCCCAGGATTAAGGTGGGTCAACGAAGAAAGCACCCCACTCATAATTCACACTTCCCCACACATTAAGGAGCACCAGAAAGGGAGTACCAAAAAGAACAGTACAGAAAGAGGAGCTGACATTTATAGCAAAGAGCAGGCCGCAAGAGACACAAGACTTACGTAATGTGGTTATGGTACTTCCATTCCAGAACACCTTCTGCTCATGGCGCCACTGCACTCTCTCCATAATGCATTGTGAGGTTTCTGTAACCTGTGCCAGCCCTAGGAGCTCCTGAAGACAGGAATATTCAGAGAACAAAAACAGGCAGCTTCTTTAGTGGCATTTACAGGATTTTGTGCTCCAGATATCAACTGTGATGAGATGGGGTAAAAAGGAGGGGAGTGAAAAGCCCATTCTGGAGGATTTTTTTTAAAGTTAAGAAATGGGGAAATCACACGATAATAAAATCATGAAGCACTTTGGAAAACTAACAAATACAATGTAGTGAAGGCTTTGTGGATTAGAAGACTTCCATTTGATAGGCTCTAAATCTGACATTACATATAGAAGACAGATTTATGTGGGAAGAAGTAAATTCCTGAGTTTAGCAACCTAACTGCTGCCTCTTATATTTTACAGACTTTTTGGTTTACTGCACTCATCGTTCATCTTTGTACAAACATACATCTGCCTTCTTTTCTCATTAAAAGTGGGTTTCAAGCATTTATGTCACAAAAGTCAAAGATCATAAGAGTTATGTTTAAAGCAAGTTATTCTAAACAGTTAAACACCCAGGGACAGCCAGACAGACAGACATTATTACAATTCTATCTGGATGTGAAATGTTTACAAACACTGCTACTTAGTATGTTCACTACTGAGCTCCTACTTGTTCATAAGACAGGGAATCACTGATGGTCTTATACAAATGTGGCCCCTTCCAGACATGTTAAAAATATTATTATTGTCAGGTCATCTTTGAGGGAAAGGAAGGTGAAGGAAGCCAAAAACTGAATTAAGCTGATTAATCTGATATCTGATAATGGGATATATACTGAGGATCGGTACAGAAAACAGCAGGACAAGTTTTTGTGACCAGTGAACTCAAGGAGCCAACACAGTATCCAGACTAAAGGAAGACTGATGAATCATCCTGTCCTTGTAAAAGATGCTCAGTGAATAAACAATTGATTTCTAATGGTCTTGAGACTGAAGCTATAGATACAACTATGTATTGATTAATATAATGAATACCATAAAATGATCGCATTATTTAAATTCACACTATTCAAAATGATATTCTTACGGAAAATATAGTACTTAGTTCTAGCTTAATCAAAATAGGCAATGAAAATTTTTGAACATACACTTTTATATGTATATTAATGAAATATTAATATGCAAGCCTCAATGCATATTTTAAAGAATTATATTTCTATTACACTGCTTCTATTCCTTGGAGATAAATGCAACTTTACTTTTTCAATTTCTTCTATGTATTTTCTAATATTGTATACTACAGATTTTGGCATTCCAACATCTCATTCTAATTTAGCATTGCTATGACCATGTTCACATCATTCAATTATATCAAATTTGTTCAAATGGAATAACAAGTCTCTTGTATTGTCTTTCTCTGATGGAATCTTCCTTTCCTCCAGTTTGCACACACAAAGATTTAGCAACTGTAACTATGTACATTAGCCTCACATCACATTAACTGCACATTCAATGCAACCTGGTATCAATTTACAATTTGCACTAAATTTAAATTATTAAAACTTGCATTAATTGCAACCTAGCTCTGTGTCAAAGGCTACTTTAAAATTAATTCTGAAACTATTGCTGTTTTAACACTTCAGCAAAAAAGTGGGTAAGGCTGATGGGAAGATTTAGGAAGGGTACCATTGCACTTTTGAGACATTTGGATGTCTTGGGGCTAGACTGATGGTCTGATGACCTATATAGTCTTTTGATTTCCCTAAGAAAATAATCTTGCCTGATGGCAAGATGGGCAGAAATATAAATAAACAAATAAATAAGCCTTAAGTATGGATCTTCACCTCTTTGTCATCAGATTTCAACAAAGAACATACCATAGCCTCAGAAGAACTCTTCTACTGGACAGAATTGGCCTTAAAAAAACTACCTTCAATTGGCACTGATAGGTATCTATCCAGCCTTTTCCCTGACAGATTTCCTGGGATTTAGGATGGAGCCATAGCTGCAGACTGATGTGGTACAATCAGGCACAGATTTACTCAGTGAGAAAAGGAGTGGCATTAAAGACCCCTTTGGATGATTGCTAGGAAACTAGCATTTCCTACTTTTACTGCCACATTTACAACTTCCCCAAACACAAAGCCAGAAACCATGATTGGAAAATTAAAGATTTTTCTACATTGCCACCATTGCCATATAGACTCTCAAATACCCTGCTTCCCCATTCACATGCCTGAAGCTCACCTGTATACACAGCAACAGGTTATGGTGCACAGCTTGGAAGAGGGGGCCGCAAGGACTCAGTTTAGGAGCAAGACGCTCACAGTGCTTCTGCAGTTCATTCTCATATACTTGTTCAAAGGCAGTGAGCAGCTGGCTGTAGTCAGAAACTATCAGCTTTAGTGACTGAAGAGCTGTGGCACTGTTGTAGGATGCATCGGTACCAGTGGGACCCCCCTGCAGGAAAGAATGCTATTCCCCCCCAAAGAACACCACTGTGAAAACACCTAAAGAAAAGAGGGAATCAATTCTGTTTGAGGGTAAGATATATCCCATAAATTGCCACCCATGCATGCAGGAGCAGTGATAATAAACAGATAATTAATGCCAAGAGCCATTTTTATGTATTTATTCATATCTACCTTTATTACGTTTTATAAATTACTTAAGGCAGCAAACATAAATACTTCTTTCTCCTGTTTTCCACACAGCAACAACATGTGGGGTGGATTGGACTGAGAGAGTGTCACTGGCCCAAAGTCACCCAGCTGGCTTTCATGCCTAAGGCAGGACTAGAATTCACAGCTTCCTGGTTTGTAGCTTGGTGCCTTAACCACTAGATCAAACTGCCTTTCTGATTTCCTTCTATCTTTTCTGCTTGTCTTAAAATTCCAAACATTATCTTGCTGAACCCCTGAATAAAATGGCCCTTTGCTGCAATCTAGCGGGGATAACCTCTGTTGCAATTAAAATGCACACATGCAATAGTCATTGCAGCAGGCAGGCTATAATTCTTGCATAGTAAGAAAAGAAAACTAGAGGTGTAGGTTTTAATAATAGGACCAGAGGGGTGCAATATAACAAGAATAAAGAAGAGGAGGAGGAACAATCTCAGTACAGGTGGTAGACAGGGCAGAAGAGAGAAAGAGAAAACAAGAATTAAGGGAAATGCAATGGAGACAAAGCTTCCTGGGAGTGGCTGGTTAGGGCTGGCAACTCTTCAACATTATTTTCTGGTCAGTTTTTGATATGAAAGCCTACTAACTGATAGGCATCTATCTAAGTAATCAGTAAATTATAAAACTGACAGAGATCATCAATCTCATGCAATGACATATGACTTTAAAAATTCCATGATGAGCCTATACACTGATGACTGTGGACTATGCTCATAACTGCAGTGATGGGGCAAATACATTGGAGGTGATTCAGAAGAAGCTTCCAACCCACCCCTCCCACTGTAATAATCACACCCCTGCTTGATGTAACAGGTATATAAATAGCTTACTTGTGCTCTTAGATTTTCCAAGGCTGCTGCTGTCTTTTCCAACTCCTCCAATGCCTCCAAGAGAGTGTGCTCATGAGAAGTCAGGGCCCTTTCATAGATAGACAAAGAAGCGGGAAATAGGAGTTCATGGTTTCATCACTAATTTGATAAGGAGATAAATACGAGGAATGGGAAAAGGTATCTATGGGAAAGCAGACCTCATTTCCACTAGTTCTCTCCTATGTTTGACCAGTCTAGCTTCACTAACTCCAGAGAACTGAGGTCAAGGACTGCTCGACTCTCTCTTTTATATAATTTAACAGCAGGCACAGGAAGCTTACCTTTTCTGCTTTCCTTCTTCATCCAAAAGAAGGGTCTTTATATCTGAGCTCCAGGGATGACACTCTGGATTCAATACTGCCTGCAGATCGGGGCTAGAGAAAACCTGCTTCATGAATTCTTCATTCTTCCTAGCTATTTCTTGGAAAGATTCCTCTGGGCTGGAAGAGAATGCTGCAAATTATAATGTGTATAACCACATTATTCCTATAACCTAGGAAGTAAAATTGGGATTGGTACAAAGAAAGGAAGAGGTCTAAAAATCAAGGAAGCTGTTATCTGTCCCCATGAAAAGACAAACATCTTTGATATCATAAAAATGGGTCCAGAATACATTTTAAGGCCAACCATCTTAAACATTCTGGCTGCAGAAAAAAGAACACAAAAGCTGGTGTATTTTGCTATATATTTCAAGACAAATGGGGTCTGTGACTGGGTCCAGTATCCATAAAATGATGCATTTAAGATTCCACCATTATCATGTCCTGTATACCTCACCCTTTGCAATCTATCTCATTTACTCCAAAATCCAAAGTCAAAAAAAAAGAATGCACCCTCAACATCTCTAGGAATGCAAATTGTGGGGAGTGATACCCTGACCCTCCCCTTCACCTGGAATAACTACTGGAATCCAATATAGAGTCTGAAGGCATGAGATTATTTTGAGGTGGAATGACAGCCATCAGCTGTTCCAGGAAGTGGAGCTGCTTTTGAGCACAGGCCTTCCCCTGTGGGGACAAAAAAGGCATACAAATTATTAGCATCTTGTCTTTCAGTCTGGTGACATAAACAGGCCTCCCTCTCAGATGTTCACCTCCATGCTCAGCTGCTGATATTCAGGTTACACTGTGCCTGAGCAGACCCCGTGTTAAAAGCGGACAGAAGGAAACTATCATAGACAAAGGATTTCCATAAAGGGAAACAACATATGCTTCATTTCATTCCATTTCTCATGGCATAAGCTGAACTTTTAACAGTTGAAATGTTACTATGGGGGGAAAAAGGAAACTGTTCATCATATTTATTGCAAGCCAGTTAAGTGCAGGGAAGAGGAGGGTATAAGGTTATCCATTCATAGAAAACAATTAGGAGTTTACATCCACAATAGTATGAAAATGACACCAAGGTGGCTATGGAAGTAAGAGGAGCATGCTTTTTGTTTTCCTGGTGCTTACCTTTATGAGATCCAAATCATCAGCTTCACAAAGCATCAGATCATATCCCAGTTTTGCCATTCCTGTCAGGATAGGAGGAAGTTTAGCCACGTAAATGTCAGAGTCTTCCACAGAGTTAAATCTGCTGGGAACACCTAGTTTCCAATTCTCATGAACAATACAGCTCATTAAGTACTTTTGTAAATGTTCCCAGTCTTCTCAATTTGCAAATGTAAGCAGACCTCTAAGGACCACTGTGCTTTTGACATTTCAATTTCTGTGGCTCTGCACTGGGTGTTTTTCATAATCATCCAGGCACCTGATAATTTTCCAACCCTGTGTTTACCCATTATTTTACCCAGAGAAAAATGGGAGAGAGCCTGCAATTTTAATAGTGTACACTTAGATTCTAATGTTTCAAGTCTCAATAAAGCTTTCAAAAATCTATTTTAATAGGTTATACATATCTACATCTGTAGAACGACATTAGCATGGTTGGCTCCATCAGGTTCCAAGAGATGATAGAAGGCATGCAAGAGGCCAGGACTGGGGAGGGCTATGGAAGCTGAACCAAGCCTTCAAAAACAAAGATATTGTTTACTTTTCCCTAATTCCTAATAACCACTGCATAGCCAAAAATCCAATATTGGCACAAGTAGAAGAGAAACTGTTCTTGGAAAGCAAGAGTTTTACCACAGATTAGTGCAAGACCTGGCTTGCCCAAGTAATTTTGTCTTTGGCCCTCTTATCCATTTTTATAGAGACACAAGAAGCTTGATACCAGGGCAAGATGCCCAGTTCCTTCAGTGGCCTCTCAGAAGTGATTCTGCACAAACCCCTGGTCTGATACTGCATGCAGAATTCCTTGTATACTAAAGCTCAGTCAAATATTGAAGTTCAGTGGCAGGGCACCCATTTTGCCCACTGAGAGTCCCTGGTTCATTTCTAGTACACATCTACTCAAGAGGCTAGCACCAAATGATGGGAAAAACACTGCCTGAGGTCTGAGCCCTTTGGGAAAAAGACAGTTCTGTTTTAAAGTAAATGCATCTAACCTGTTTTGGACCAAGAGTTACATACACAAAAGTTTATAGCCTTAGAACAAAAAATACTTAGCATTACATTAAGTAATATGACTGTTCTTTTCAGCTCCTTTTTGTTTCTTATTAAGCACTACAATAGAGAAGACCTTTTAGAATTCCAGGAGCCACATGGACCCTCAGGATGTGCCCCTCTGATTCACAGGGGCATCAACTGACAGGCACAAAGCACCACTTACCAATGTTAGCCAATAACATTAAAGAATACTGAACCAGAAATCCCTATCTTTAGTTGCGGAGAAAGAAACCTCATTTACTGATTTCAAGCTTTGTATTTCTCATTGCTTTAGACTATGCCATATTTGCTCACATCACTGCTATCACTTTTGACTGGCACATGCTTCATTATGCAACTTGCTCAACATAGATCCAAGTAAATTGGGCATAAGTCAGGAGAGAACGAGGCATTTAGGTAGCCAAGGCCTGTGAAGAAATACAGAGTTCAACTTGTTCAATTGTGAGAAAAACTTTGACGAAGCAGAGGAGGTGAGTTTTTTAAAAAAAGTTTCATAAACACAAAAACAATTCATCATCCAACCTCCACACATCTGCTGGGGGAAGAATTGGCTGTTTTCAATTGCCAAAGACAGGCATATGATTTCTAGCTTGCAGGCATCAGACAAAGGAAAATATGACAACTTAATAAATCAAAGAGTTGATCCATTTTTATGCAACTACTCAAATTATGAAGATTATATGGATTAATCCAAGTCACATGCTACAGACCAAAAACCTAAACCATGTTTCTTGGCAAAAAACCTGGACTTTTAATTTAAAAAATAATTCATACAGATGTATTTATGTCCCTTGGCTTAGTTCTGTCCTCCAATGAGGACAAGATTTCAGAACAATCAGAATCTTGGTCCAAGACACCAGATTTTGCTTGGAATATTGAAAGCTTGATGGACTGAAACATGGATTGGAGTGCCAACTAAGATGTGACTCATTCCCTGGAAACCAAGCAACTGCTTTGCAGAGCATCTATGTGCCAACAGAAAACCCATAAGTGTTAGCTAGCAGTAAAGAAGTTGCTTCTTATTTTACAAGTGAGGTTGCCAAAAGCCCCATAGATGAATGCAATAATTTTAAGGGGCAGACAGCATCTTTCTTTCATTCTTAATATGCACCTCTTTCTTTTGTTAACATGTTTCCTAAACAACATTATTTTTAATTAGTTTGAACAGCCAGCATAACTTATTTACAAGCAATGAATTCATATTACCTAAAAGGGCCTGCTTAAAAGCATATTTATTAAATTTCTACACTGCCCATCTCACCTAAGTAACTCTGGGTGGTTTATAACAACATAATAAAACAATATACACACATGACTAAAAGCACAGTTAACAATAAAATTAAGAACAAGGTTAAAATTTACAAGTTAAAAGTGAACATCAAAGTTAACAAATTAAATGAAATAAATGAAGTAAATAAATGCATTAAATAAGATTGTTTCTTTTGGAGATATTTATCCTTCAAGACTCACTAGTCTCACTATTCCATTATCATCTAGCCTTCAAATGCAATTTAACTAGAAGATCAGATAGAATTTAATTCTGCTTATCCATGCATAAGTTTTATATTCAATCATAGTAGGAAGACTAAAAAACAGAAACTAGGAAATGGTTAGACAAAGAAATGTCTGTGAAGACTCTCACTCGTCCAGGGTAATTGTATCGCAACAAAAGTTTAAAAAGCAGGCATCTGGATT
>JANHZU010009099.1:281535-299489 GCA_032468055.1 Acrochordus granulatus | reverse complement strand
CTGGGTAATGATTTGAGACTAATTCCTCTTTTCACCCCTCCTCCCCTTGGCCCTGCCATCATCCAGCCTACAATCATCCAGCCTTCAGTGCCATCACAAAAGCTCCTCTTGCTGATCTCATACACGATGCATCTTACAGAGAAGCCATGCCCCCCTTAGGCTGTTGAAGAGACAGCAGAATTAATCAAGAGATGACTTCCTCTCATAATCTGAAACAACGGCAGAACCTAAGAGTGAAATTTGTTTCCTGGGAATGGGGTGGGGCGGGGGGAATTAGGAGCAAGCACTAGATGGCCTTCAAGTCACTGACTCTTCAGGCAGCAGAGCGGCAAGCCTAGAGGCACAACCACGGAGTTTCTTAGCATGCTGGCGAGGTTCAAAGGGGCAGCTGCCCACCCTAGCACCACAGATGAAGACGCTGAGCACTGAGCCCCTCCAGGGCTCTGGGAGGCACTCACCACAGGATAGGATGAAATTTGGAGAGGTCAGCATGATGAAAGGGAAAGTCTGTAGTAATCCAAAGTACACCAGGTTGGTAAAGAGGCCCACACCTATCACAAGGCCCGGAAAGTGCTCAAAGAGATACAAGCCAACCAGTACCGCCGTGGAGAACTACAAGAGAGAGAGAGAGATGCTCTGATGAATGAAAGGGTTCTCAGACCATGTGCTGGGGAAAGGAGGGCCAGCGGCCCCTTCATCTGACACGTGCAGCCTTCTGCCCACTCAACCCACGCAAGAGGTAGGGGAAGCTAAGCCTTTTTCAATATTAAAAGCAAACAGAACAAGACAAACAGTCCCCGAGATCAGTGTTTCTCAACCCCTGCAAATTCTGCCAGCTGAAATCCCCGCATCTTCAGCTGGCTGAGATTGAGAAATGCCACTCTGGGTATCTCACCAAAGCCCATAAATGTTTTCCCTGGAAAAGAGAGGGCCATCAAAGGCAGCCGAGAAAGTGGGTGCTCTCATGCGTTTGGAAGCCCAGCCAAGCTTCAGAGAGGCTTTCCGGCCCCCCACCCCATCTCTGCTCCCTCCTGGTCCCACACCAGAGAGACGCATGCAGAAAACCCAGATAAAAGTCAGGCCAGGCCTTACCCAGATCATGTATTTGATGATCCGGCTCGTTGCCACTGTGTATTCTTCAATCAGCTCTGCCAAGTAGTACAAGCCAGCCGCTGGGAGGGAGACAAGAAACACCCTGCCATTATCCAGGTGTCCAACCTTGGCAACTTTAAGCTTTGCTGGCTGGGGAATTCTGGGAGTTGAAGTCCACACATCTTAAAGTTGCCAAGGTTGCCCACACCTGCATTAGGCTGTCCTGCTGCTGATCCTCCCACCAAAAAGGCAGAGCCAACCTGTCCCCCTCAGCTTGAACCTTGGATCCTCTGCAGCAGAACCGGGAGGAAAGAACCAGAACCAGGCGGTTGTGCCTCTCCCCTCCCCAAGTCACAGAAACCACACAGGTGTTATTATAGTTAGATTTGTTTTGCCATCTTGATATAAGCAGGAGAGAAAGAGAGAGAGAGAGGGAAAGAAAGAAAGCAGCAGAATAAAAACCTAACAGTGTTACAAAACTGTATGCCCATATCTACGTATCTGTGATGTGCACACGTGCAGATATACAACCCACCTTGGACACAAAATCCTGCTGCGTGAGCCTGGCTAGCCCTCCTCTCTCAGCCCAGCCCACCTCTCAGGGTGGTTGTGGGGAAACGAGGAGGAAGGCGCGTGACGTATATTCACCCCCGTGAGTTACTGATAAAAGTCGTAAAAGTAGGAAGCATACGCAATGTCTGTGCGTGTGTGTGTGTGTGAGTGCGCACACACATAAATGTGCGTCTGTCTGCGAACGTAATCGTGTATCCTCTCCAACAACGACCCTGCGGGATGGGTTTTGCTGCCTTCTCTGCCCAGGACACAGACGCCGCACGGACCGGCTCTGCCAGCCTCCCCCAAACCTTTGCTGCCCTTCACCCACCGCCCAGCCGGATTCTCCGGCGGCCTCCCCGTCACCTCCCGCCCCCCAGGGGTCGGCCCAGAGGTAGACTGCGTCTGGACGCAGAGGCTCCACGCCCCCGAGGGAGGGAGCCGTCCGGGAGGGGGCGATATCACGTCGGGCTGCGGGGGGAGCGGGCGGGCCGGACCATTCCGGCCCGGGAGAGGAGCCAACGTGGCCGAGGCCCGCGCGAGGGGGCGGCGCTGGGGACGAGCCCCGCGGCGCAGGGCGGGCGGCTCACCGATGCCGAGGGTGACGAAGGCGGCCTGGACGAGGAGCGCGAGCCAGCTCAGCGCGTACGTGAACCACATCGTCGCCCGCGCCCCGGCGCCTCACCTGGCGGCTGCCAGCGACGGCTTAACCCGTACTTCCGGGACAGGAGGAAGTGGTTGGGACGCCAGCACCCCCGAAGCGCGCCGGCGCCGCCCGCCCGCGCCCGCAGCGGCCCCCGGCGGCCGGAGGCGGCGTAGCTGGGCAGCGACGGTTGCGCTCTCCCCGCGAGCGCCCGCGGGCGTCGCGCGTCCCGTGCCAGCCCGCCGAGGCTGTGCAAGCGGCGCGGGTCGCCCCCTTCTGCTCGGGGGGCGTGGGCTGGTCCCGCGGAGGGAGCCGACGACGCGGAGTCGTGGGGAGCGGAAGCTGCAGGGAGTGGGCAGGTAGACTGCGTCCGAGCAGGGAAGCTCCGTGCGCGCAAGGCCGATCGTTTGCGGTGAATCTGTCTGAATCTCAACTGCAGTCAGCCTGTTGGATTTCAGCTCAGGCGTTGCAGACTTTATATGCTTGACAACCTCACGCTGATGCTGTGCGCTATTTCCGCCACATTAGTTCATTACTCTTCGGCTTTTAACGTTCAATCCGCAAACCACCCAGAAAGCTCTGGCTATTGCACAGATTAGAACGGTGTTTTTCAAAGTTGGCAACTTTAAGTTGGATGGACTTCAACACCAGAATCCACACCCAGCACGTTGGGTGGACTTCAACTCCCCAAAACCCCAAGATGGCTGGGAAATTCGGGGAATTGAAGTCCATCCGTCTTAAAGTTGCCAACTTTGAAAAACACTGGATTAGATGCACCCGTAAATCTATGACACTCAGATCACAGAAGATACTCCTGGATGAAACAGAGGCCTGATCTGGCTATTCCACGCGATGGCCATTGCCACAGCACCCAATCACATGCGATTTCGTCGTCTCACTTCACCCAGAGAAGTGAACCTAGCCATCGTCACTGGTCGGGTATGTTTCACAACTTGCTGCGATTTGATCAATTAGTGCAAAAGGAGCTTTTGGCAAGGGATTGCCGGTGCTGGAGGAGAAGGCCCCTCTCCGGGGGGAGCCTGGTGGTTCGATTACATGAGTGCCTGCCTGGGAAGGGCTGGCAGCCTTGGGCCGTCGGAAGGGTGTGCCTCAGCTTGAGCCTTGCTTGGTAGGGGACTTCAGAGGCAAGAGGGGGACTGGAAAAGAAGATTGCAACTGAAGCCCAACAGTGGTGCATGGGCATAGATGGGTGGGTAGGTGAGAAAGAGCACAAGCAGGAGATGTCACACGCCCGATACGCTCTTGCACTAATGCAGTCTGGCATTTCTCCCACTGACGCCAAATCAGGACGCAGCCTGACACTGCTGTTCACTGACCGTGCGCTGAACCTGATGACTTTTGTGCCTGCGCAGCAGCTGGAGGCAAGGTGGCCTCGTGTCTCCAGCCCCTTGGGCAGCTTCAGCACATCACAAGAGGCAGCTGAAGCTGAGCCAGCAAAGGGACATCCACAAGGCATGTTGGAAGCATCAACCCAGGAGCCTCCCTCTTTTCACGCTGCACCCTGATGATGGCCTGACCCTCAGGGCTGTGTACTGAGGGAGCTACAAGGGTTGCACCCACTGCACCCTTTTGCACAGCTCCAGGGGCATGGAGCCTGCAAGAAAAGCGCTTTTGTGTTCTAGGTTTTGGGGAATTCAAGCAGCCATGCTGATCTTGGCGGTTGCCTTTGGCCCAGGATGCAAACCACCCTCTTTTGGGGTGTATTTTCTCCCACAGCTACCCTGAGCTGCCTCTTCTCTGCCTTCAGCCCTGGCAGGTCCCTTTGCAGAGGATCCTACAAGCAGACCATCTGCAAAAGGTGGTCCCTCCCCAGAATACATATGGCATTTTAACCAGGCTGAGCTGAAAGAGGTCATCTCGGATGTATGTGTACAAGCATCTGGCCAGGATATGCTTTCAAAGAGCACAGAAAGGTGCAGCTGGAAGATTTCCCCAGAAGCCATTGGGGAGCGGTTGTGCCCAAGGGATTTTTTCTGGCAGGTCCATGGGGACAGCGCCCAATTCTCAGGAAAGGGGCACCTGAGAAAGCTGCCAATCTCTATGCAACACATCCCAATTTAGAGCTCAGAATTTCCATTGATCTGCAGTGTGTGTGAGATGCCAGAGACACTGAGGCTCAAGAAGCATGCTTGGCTTCACCTGTCCTTGCAACCTTGCTGCCCACCCACCCACTGCGAGCAAGTGAGCAGATCTAAACAGTGCTCAGAAGGTGAGCAATCACATGGATGGGCCCAGGAGGAGGGGTCAGGTAACAGGACCCCAGTGGTCCAGAGGCCCCAGAGTCAAAATCCAACCTTGCCAAGCCCTGGGTAGGTCTCAAGAACAAGCTTCTATTTACAGTTTTAGCCGCTCTCTGATCTTGGTTGTTTCTTGCAGATGTTTCATTACCAGATTTGGTAACATCATCAGCGCTAGAAGGGAGAGGGGTTTGCTCTCCCTTCTAGCACAGATGACATTACCTAGTCTGGTAATGAAACATCTGCAAGAAACAACCAGCTCAGAGAGCGGCTAAAACTCCACAATTCAACCCTGAGTTAAAAAAAATTTCTTCTATCAGTACCAGCTTTTATGCTCCTCCCCGCACCAGCTGTGGCTCATGGTGCAGCAACCAGAGGGTTCGCTGGGAGTAGTGCTTTACTCTCCGCCTATTACTCCAGAGGAGCTTTTTCTTGTACGCCAGCACTCGCATCTCTCCAGCTGGAAGACTTTAGGAAAGTTCCTATTCTGCAAAGAATAGCAACTGGGGCCTCGCCCAGCCATTCCCGGCCACGATTTCCAGCTCAGTGGCTGCCTTTAGCTTCCTGGCACCGGACTTAGCAGTGAAGAAGACCAGCCAAGACGGGAGGATCCACCTCCAGGTGGCCTCTGAAGGAGCCCCCTCTTCCCCATCACAAGGCAGCCGCCTCTGGAGGCCTATGCCCAAAGGATAAGAGGTTGGCCAAGGCACAGATTAGGGACCTGAACTGCAAAGCAAGCTGGGTGCGTCTTGGGGGTCCCAACTGCAGGAGAGCAAAGCCGACCAGAGCCTGCTCTCTCCTGAGTGGAGGCCAAGCAGCGCCTCTTTCTTCCCTGGAGCTGCTCTGCATGGGAGGGCAAGGGAAGGAGAGGCTTCCCCGAGGCCCCTGCCCCAATGTGCCAGTCAGGAGGGGAGTCAGGCTGAAATCGAAGGAAAGTGTGAATTTAGCTCGGGAACAGCACATATCCATCAGCAGACCCGCTTCCCTCCTCGTCCGGAGCCGAGACAACAACACTGGGAAAGGTCCCTGGGCAGATCTCACGGGAGCTTCTTTACTCTGCCGAAATAAGAAGTCGAGCGGAATCAGTTGGCAGTTTCGGGGGAGAAAATGCGCATGGAAGTGGGAAGGCTGCCTCCCGGGGATGGGCGAGGGCTGGGAGAACTTACCAGACCCTGCAGAAAGCGAAAGGCGGCCATTTGGTTAGGGGGTGAGCGGGGGCAGGGCAGCCCATGAATGGGTTGGTGCCAAGATGGGCAGCGCCAGTGGGGCGATGAGGGCCCACCCCAAACTTCTGGGCAGGCACTTCTGAGCGAATAAGAAGGGGGGTTTCCAACAAGCGGAGGACAGGGCTTCCAGCGTAAGGATACCCAGCAGACCCAGGGAGCACCTGGGGCGGAGGTCCGTGGCCGCAGACCAGGCACTGCCAGGCAAGGCAGCTGAGCCCGCCGAAGGAACGCGGCCGTGCGGCCGTCTCGGGACACGAAAGCGAGGGGAGGGAGGCGCCTTCGGACTTGCAGGGTCCTGCCAGCGCTACCTCTCCATAACGAAGGGTCTGCACATCGAGCTGTTTCCTGTCTGGGTTGCCTCGCGTGGCTGACATCAGCTTTGCAAGCCTGAAAGTGCATTGCCTTTTGGATGAAAGGTGAAACGTCTCCTGGAAAAATCCAATCCAGATGCCTGTTTTCTAAACTTTTGTTGCGATCCCCATTCCGGAGGAAAAAGGGAGGGCCCCTTCCGAGCCGCGTGCCTTCTGAGGGCTCAGCTGGCCCTCGTTGGACCGTCCCTTGACTGTGGCTCCTTCCCCCGCCTCCCCAGGTCGTTCCCACAGACCATTACAGCGCCTGCCTTGCAGGGCAGAAGTGACCCGAAGGGCCTCCCCAAGAACAGATGAAGCCGGGGTGGCTGGGGGAGAGAGGTCTGCTCCCCGCTCACTCTCTTTCTCTGGGCAGGGAGAGCCCCATTTCTCGAGGGGGAAAGCTATTTGGAGGTCTCTTGGGATGCAGCCTGGCCTCCTGCATAGAAAGAGGGGCAGGGTGCGCCTACGCCCGTCAAGGCTCCGCTCTGCTGCCATGGATCCTTCGCCCACGGCTCAGCAGGAGCTGCTTTCCTCGGCGGCGCTTCTGCCTTGAAGGGCATCAGCGAGCCAGGAGACACACCAAATGCACAACGCTGAGGCAAGCGCGTCTTCCCGATTTTCCTTCCCTCCACGTGACACCTGGCTTCCTGGCCTTCTGGTCCCTTCGACAGGCACCAGCAAGACAAAGGAACTTGGACTCCTCAGACCGGATTCACCACACCCGCTCCAGATGTCAAGACAGGAGAAGGCGGGAGGACAGCTGTGGTTCGCATTTGCATGCGCAGAGGGCCGGGCATTGGATTCTTTACAAAAGCAAATAAGGGAAGAGACTATTTCCAGCTATAGGAAGAGGAAGGAGCCACAGGCATCTCCACTTCCAGGCCCTCAGTGCTCTGTGCCGATGTCTGCGGCAGAACCACCTTCCCCAATCTGATGCCTTCCAGATGTGCTGGGTTGCAGCTCCTGACATTTTCAGCCAGCACATGGCTCTCAGCTGGAATGGTAGAACCATTTCTGAAGGGCAACGAGACTGCTCCCCGCAGGCCTGGAAGCTGCCCCAGCAAGAGAGTGAATCCCAGCCATGATGGTTTGGCTCAGTCCGGCCCCAAGGATCTCCCCACAGGCGCCCTTCTTCAGGGCACATGGGCAGAGGTGTGCAAAAGAAGGTCGAAAGAGTCAAGAAGATGGCCACCACTCCTTTTTTATGTGTGTTGTGTATGAACTTTTAATTGTATGGTTGACTTTTATGACCCCCCGCCTTCTCCACACTGGAGACCCTGGACTGCTTACCCCTGGCCAATGGGTAGCGTTTGTGCGGTACCAGAGCAAACTTTCCCATTCGCATCCGATGAGCTTGGCAGGGTCACCGCCAGGCAGCCTTTCTTTCTGCATCCGTGGCTTGATGCCAGCTGACACGGGAGCTGCACTGGTACCTCGCACATAAGTGATCTGAACGGCCTGCTATTTTTGTTGATGCTAATTTGCTCGGTGGTTGCAACGGTTCATGGCTCGGTCAGCCTTGCCTGATACTATATTTCTGTTTGTTCCGCTAAAGGTTTCTCTGTCAGTTCAGCTCAGCCTCGCTGGACTTTGTGAACCATGAATGCACCGTGGCTAGGGACTGGGACACGTGAGCCGGCTGTGGCCTGGAACAAATCCTGAGTTGGGGGAGGAATCATGTGCCAGCCAAGTAGGGAAGAAACCTTTGCGAGACCCAGCACAGAGCAGAAGCCCAGGAGATGAAGCTGAGAGAGACCCTGGCCTTCCTGGGCTTGGCAGAGGCCTAAGGACGGTCCTGGTGCTCAGCCCCCATTGGGGGACAGCCAGGGGATCCCAACATGGGCCTCCCTTCAGGGTTTCTGCACGTTGGAGCACCCGGAGAGCCTCCTCTTGGTCCTTTGCTGGGCCAAGGCATTAGTCCACTGCCAAGATATCTCGCCTGAGGATGAAGGCCCCGAGTGCTGGCAGCATAATGAAGCTCTGGCCACCCCTCGAGGGGCAGAGGCACCACTCACCTTTGGAGAGCAAGGGGTGAACCTGTCCCCAGAGGCTGCCTCAAAGGAAGCAAAGCGGTATGATCGGTCACCTGTAAGGGACAGGGGGGTCTGCAGGGTATGGTCAAAAAGCCAAGAATGTGGAATGTGATGTGCGGTAGAAGCTCTGGCTGTTTCGGAGGGTCTTTTTTCCTTTGCTGCCACTCATCAAAGCTCATTTTCCAGTAAAATTTGTTAACCCAGAAAAAGTTGCCTGGAAGATCAAAAGCAGCAAACTTGCAGGAGCTACAAATGCAGTTGGAGCTCAGGGGTCTGACTCGGCTTGCTTCTCCACCTTGAGTGGCCTTTAGGAGGCATGGCGCCTCCCAGGGTTGGGGGGTTGCCTGGCCACTTGGCCCTCTGCTCTTTTTGGGGGGTCTTGAAAGCCAGACCTGCCTGTGGCCCTCCTGATGGTGGGATTTCACAGGGGTATCCAGAAGGGGTGGACAGAGAGATCTAGATGGTGCCAGGAATGGGCCACGGAAGGTCGGCACGAGACACGCGGGAAACAAGTGTCCAGACGCTGGGCTTGTCAGCCAGAAGGTTGGCAGCCCGAGCTCGAGACCCAAGCGCCGCCACGCTCCTGTTACATGCCCCGGCCCCTGCCCACCCAGCGGTTCGAAAGCATGCAAAATGCAAGGAGACAAACAGGCACCGCCTAATTTGGTGGGAAGGTAGCAGTGTTCCGTGAGCCTCGGGGGACAGCCATGCCGGCCACATGACCATGGACGTGCCCTTGGACACTGCTGGCTCCGTCAGCTGTGAATCAGAGATGAGCACATCCCCACACTGTTAGTCTGCTGGCTGGGGAGGATGGGGATAGTTGTCCAATGCATCTAGGCAGGTGGCCAGGCAGATGCCCCTTAAGATGTTGGAGGCTGCAGATTGCTTTCTAGCCAGATGTTCCCTCTCCCAGCAGACCCTTGTCTGAACTGGGGTCTCATCCATGATAAGCAACGTCCTCTCCCGTCTCCTTGCCTGAGCCAATCTTGCTATCTCTGGCGAATCCCAGGGAACCAGGGCAGCATCTGGATGGCAGCATCTCTGGCTAAACTGGCCATGCATCATCCCTCATGGCCCCTGGGGTGAGAATCAGGGCCCCCCACCTTGTAAGGGGCTTCCCACTGAATGAGGTGGCCTCAAGGGGTCTGGTGGCACAAAGGGGCACCAGTTGAGTGAGCTATACCAGGAGCCCCCTTGGGTGCCTGCAAGGAGGCAGGATGATGGCAGGGGACCTATCCTGGGGACCCCTTTCCCTGCTCTCAGGCCTTTACTCTCCAGCAACCCACTCTCCACCCTGGTGTCCCGTGTCCAATTCTGGCCAAACCCATGCTTTGCTCTTCTTTCACAGAAAGAGGATACACTCTGCACATTCTCAGGGCACAAGCCCTTTCCAGGGTAGAGAACACGACCAGCAGTCCAGATGAGGTGCTCCAGCTTCCAACCCTGAGCTGGGCCAACCTTTTGCTTCCTCACCTGCAGCTCCTTTTGACACAGCACTCTGAGGCTTGCAAGAGGATGCGTGGGAAGCGCAAATACAGGTTTACATCATTGCACATAACCCAAGAGTTACACACCCATGTTTTAAGTCTTGGAAAATGATATTTCACCAGCTGGGGAAAATTTTCTTGCAGGGAGCCCTGCAGGCTGCAAGGTCGCTTATTAGGACAGAAGCCCAGCAAACTCTGCTGAACTTGGAGGGTCTGTTGGATACCGCCGGAGTCACTTTCTGTGAGACGGGCAGCTGTATAAATTTGGTTCATTAACATATAAATAAATAAGCAAACTTGCTTCTTCCAAACAAGGCCACCCAGGATTGCGCTGCCCCTTCTTTGGGGCCCCTCCCTGCCGGAAGGAAAGGCCAACTGCCTTCACACTCAACTGTAGACATGCAGCGGGTTTGGCATACAGGCACACACTTGCACTCCAAAAGATCAGGACTCAGCAACCCAGGCAAGGATGATGCCGTCCCCACATCCTCCTCTCCGCCAGCCGCGCTCGCTTTTGCCAGCCTGGAGCATCCGGGGCAGAGATCTCAGCCGGCTCTCGGGAGAGCGGGTGACTTGCAGCTCAGTGACCTCAATGCCTTCTCCAGCGTGGCTCTGGGACAGCTCGGAGCATGAGTAATGCATGGTGCTGGCTGTGAGAGAGCCCCGAGTGGCACAGGGAGAGGCTGCCCCCTCCCCCTGGGAGGGGAGGAGGGAGGGTGGATTCCCACGTGTCCACAGAAGCCGAGGAGCTCAACCAGGGGATGGAAGGTCTGCAATGCCCACAGATTTGGGAGCTTGTCGTCCAAAATCTATGGAGGGCGCAAGATTGGAGACAGCCTGCATGCCTTGGATTCGGATCCAGACAAGGACTCACACCAAGGATGGCATTCACTTGGAAATCTGCTGCACTGTCCGCAGCCGAGGTCCTCCCCTCCCCAAAAGGTTCCACGCCGCCCTGGTCCCCCAATGCTTGTCCAAGAGCCAAAAGGAGGTTATATGAGAGGGCAGATTCCCACCCAAAGAAGCAGGGATGGACCTGACCAGAACCCTCCAACAATGCCGAGGGGGTCAGAGCAAGGGGGCTAGGCCGCCAAAGAGGTTGCCAGGGCTCGTAGACGCAGGGAGGGTCACGCAGCCCCAGCCCCAACTGGGCAGTGCTTTCAAAAAGGCTCAGCACCCTTGAACCGTTTTGGAATCTGCAAAAGAGCTTTGCCAGGCTGGACTGACGCACCGGCTGGGTCCTGGTCCCTGTTTCTCAAGGCAAGCTTCCAAGGCAGGGTGAACCCAAAGGCCCCATAACTGAGCTGAGCAGAGGAGCAAAATAGGAAAGGGAACCCCAGGAATCCCTCCACAATTAAAGGGCTCTCTGATGCCCCGCTGGTGAGCTCCAACGACCCAGAGGGCACAGCAGGGTGGCATTTGTAGAGTGGCATATTACATGCATACATCTTTGGCCACACTTCTTCCCAGCACATGAAGGTCAAAGTGGGCATGAAAAGTGGCCGATGCCCACCTTGAATTCTTCCCTTCCTATCACAGAGGCTTGCCTGGCTCTCCCTCCACAGGCATATGGGGAGATGCACCCCTGGACTTCCCTTCTTCCCTCTCTCTCCCTTTTTCTCACCCCACCTTTTCTGAAGCCAGGGGGGTGCAGCTGCTCCCTCTGCTGCACCTTGGAGGACCCTCCCCAATGCAAGTGACCCTGCGGACACCCCCTGCCTTCCCTGACCTGCTCAGCCAGATGGGTTCAGTCCCTGCTTAGCTGAAGCTGCAAAGGAAAGGGCAGCGCCTGGCACTTTTTGCAGCAGCAAAGTCCTTGTTGGGGAAAGAGATGTCAAGGAGGGGGTGGCAGCACAGCCTTTCTCTGCCCTTCCCCAGCCTCTGTCCTCTTTCCTTCCCCTTTTTGGCCCACCTCTGCCCAGTTGCCAACCACCCCCCCGGGTTGTCTGACCTGGCAAGGGAGATCCCCGTGCCACCGACTAGAGGCAGGTGCGAGTTGCAGAGGAAGAGGCCCCAATTTCTTTCACGCCCTAGCAAAGCACAGCAAACCCACCTGCAGCCTTGCACCCTCGATATTCTATGAATTGAAAAGGGGTGCAAGTAGGGTTTGTTTCTGGGTTCTCCCAACTTGGCTCACTTGCTAAAGCCTTCCAAGAAATTTGAAGCACCTTATGTTCCATGACTACATTCCAGTAGGAATGTTGGAAAAGCTGGTTGTGGGAATCAAATACCCCCTCAGAGACGAGCCAAACCAAACCCTCCAAGCAGGCAGCAGCCCAGCAGCCACCCTCCCCACGTCCAACAGAATTCCCCCATGGCTTGAGCACCAGAGCCGACAGCAACTTTTCCAGAACCCTGCACCTGGAAAAGCAGCAGCTAAGCCCCTTGAAACTCACCCACAGCCCACTCACATGGACCACCTGTCCGGATTCAGAGCTCAGGCAGCAATCCAACAGGGAGTCCATTCCAGGCCCCGCAGCCTGTCAGCACCAAGAGTGAGAGAAAGAACCAGGTCAGCGTCACAATCAGATGATCTGGTTCCTTGAGAGCAGGATGCTCAGAGGCTTCAAGGTGGGGAGGTTAAGCATTACTGTATTTCCAACAACCTGCAGGAAAGTTGGGTCTGACTGATGAAATCCACCCTCCTCCCCAGCCCCAAACGCTGGTCGGGTTCTCTGGTTGCCAGCCTGCGTGTCCTCTTGGCTCCTGCAACCCTTCTTGGTTGCACAGCCATGTGGAGCCACACGATGGCACCAATGCTATTGACTGGCCTTGCTGAGGAACAGCTGGGCTGCTGTTTCTGCAGATATGCATGGCTGAGCTTCTGCATCCACATCTGCTTCTGCTAGGGAGCAGGTCTCTCAAACGTAGTCTTTTCTATTCCTCTCTTAAGCCATTGTTTCTCTTTAAGATGGGTGGACTTCAACTCCCAGAATTCCCCAGCTAGCAACATCCAGCCAATTCAATTCTGGGAGCTGAAGTCCACCCATCTTAAAGTCCCCAAGGTGGAGAAACAATGCTCTAGGCAGATACCGTCTTGGGGGCGGAACCAACTTCTCCTAAAGGTGCCATGTTCACTGTTTCCTCATCTGCTCAATGCAGAGACCACCTGTGCCCTGGCTTTGGTGGGGCTCCCACCTCTGGTTTCCAGAAGTTTCCTGTCTCTGAACCCAGAGGCTCCACATACCAAGTCTAGCCAAGAGTGCGATGCCTGCCCTCTTATACAGTGGTCCCCCACCCAGGTCTAAAGCCATCTAGCGTGGCCTCGCATCTCGGGAAGGCCATAAATTAGGCGCTGAACAAGGAGGATTCTTGACTCTGCCTGAGGCACATTTGGCTGGGCATCAGATTCTGGATATGAAGTTTCAACAGGACTACCACATTTCACTCAGGGACAGTAGAAGGGCACCCTTGCTCTTAAAGCACATATTTAAGAAAACTGCAAATGGCAGCAGATTCCTCCATGAAGGCTGGTGGTTCATTTTCCCTCCGGTCGGGAGAGAGGAGGCTGCTTCGAAGGCTGTGCCAACTGCCAGACACGCCACCGTTGGGCAAAAAGAAAGGAATCTCTACTTCCTGAATCTTTCCCCCAAAAGTATAATTACAGTTAATTTATGAAGCCGAGAGATTTAAAACCGAGGAACCAGAAACATGGCTGTTGAAGCCAAGTGGGATCCCTGATGTTTCTGCAAGGTGCCACTCACCAACTCACATCATTTACGTTGCCTGGAGGCAGCTGCAAGAATCTCATTTGCACCTCTGGCAGCTTCTGGAATCAACTCTGATTTGGGGGCATTCTACCTGCCTCCGGGAACATTCTGGCTTCAGAATCTGAATTTCTCACAAGAGTTATGGGGAGCTACCCAGCCCTCCTCCCCAGACCTATGGCAACCATCACAGCACTTACCTGTCCTGAAGGCTGAGGACTGAGTCAGGACTGGGAAGAGATCAGAGAGGAGTCCAGTGAAAACGGTGCTCCGGGTGCAAAGTCTTCAGGACGTGGAGAAGTCGGAAGGCTGGGGTGGGACTTTGGCAATCAGCACTCCCGCCCTGCAGTGGCCCCATGCAGACCAGAGGAGTAGGAAGAGCGACACTCCAGTGCTTCAGAGCTCTGATATCCATCCAGGAACTCAGGGAACCATTTTGGGAGGGGCCCAGAAGAGCCCAGGTCTTCCTTGAAGGGTTGGGATCTGAACCAGGAGGGCCTTCGCAGCAGCTCCACACAAGCTGTAACCAGCAGCCTTCAGCAGGGAGGGAAAAGCCCCCATCCTCAGGCCGTGGAGACATCCTGGAGCAGAAGAAAATCAAACATCCCAAATGGGAATCTCACCACTGTCGTCTGTTCAGTGGTCAGAGGAAGAGGCTGAGCTGGTGAAAGTGCAAGGGAGGGAAAATCCAGGCTGGGAAACAGAAGAATTGGCTTGTAAGCAAAAGGTGGACCCCTGCCTTGCTGCTCTTGCTCTATGCAGTGATAGAGAAAGGACCAATGAACCCAGCAAACGGGGTGCTTGTAAGCAGAGCTGTGCCCGGCGTGGCGAAAGCGACCGAGCCCGACTTCAAACCAAAGACCATTCGGGGCAGGGGAGGACGGAAGAAAGGAAACGCCCATCCCTGCTCGGAGGTGCATTGAGGAGCAAACTGCGTAACTTTGTGGGGAGGGACAGCAGTGACCGCGAAGGGGCCTGGGTCTGATGAGCCGACCATCGGCCTGGCAGTAGCAGTTAATCTGGGGACAGGCAAATGGAACCTCCTGCTCAGATGAGGTCTACCTGACTCTCTGATGCAGGAGGGCCGTTGCTGCCACTTTGGTGGAAATGTGGCTGGTTGCTGGAAAGGAGCTGCAGAATCGGCTCAGACAGATCCTTAGCCAGGGGCAGCAAAAGCAGCGACTCGGTGCCCGTTCGGTAAATAAGAGCCGCTCAGCCCCGTGTTCTCCCCATCCGCCCTGGGAGATTTTGATTTAGCCACTCGGGGGGTCCTATTTTGCTGGAACCTAATGAGTTCAGCTAGAAAATCCTTGAAATCCCGATTCAAGCCCAGTTCAGCTGTGAAATCTCAGTTTAATCTGGGTGGGCATCTTCAGAGCCCAGCCCAGAGCTGGGGAGAGAAGACGAGCCGCAGCTCTTCCTGGGAAACCGACAACTGTTTCTCGTCTGAAGGCTTGTAGCCTTTCCAGGCTGTGTTATTTTTCCCGGGTTTCCCACCCTGAGGTCTTCACGATCCAACTCCACAAGCTTCCCACCTTTCAGATGCCGTCTACCTTCAAGCCAGAGAGGAGGCTCCGTCTCTAGACCTCCTTCCAAAGCTGAGAACAGGCTGGGATGCAGCCAACGTGCCGCCACCACGACAAACATCTCCCACGCCTCTGTCTTCAAGAAGCGGTCTGAATCTGGGGTTTTGACCTGGATCTCATCCCCCAATCCTGGCTCTTGGTGGAACCTACCAGACGTAGCCAAAATCACTGTGGCCGTGGACGCTTCTCCACCCAGGTCTTCCAGCCTTCACCAACTTTCATCCCAGTCCTGGAACAACAACGTGACGAACAAAGACGACAGAGAGCCGCCGAGTATCTGGCCAGCCGTTTCTTCCTCCGTGTCCAGCTCGTCAGGGGTGGTCCTGCGCGGCTCCAGCCCCTTCTCCCAGAAGGAGCCCTTCTCTCGCCTCCCGGACTTGCTGACCCAAGGGTCCTCTCCTCTCGTCCTTGCCACCTGCTTGGGGTGGGGGTGGGGAGGCCAGAACAGTATTTGGTCCACAGCCTGGCAGACAAGGCTGGCTGGTGCCAAAGCCGCTGGGGAGTTAATGAAGTGGAGAATTTGGAGGCTGGACGGCTGGACTCTCCCACGGATACCTCTGGCAGTCTTCCAAAGCCCTGCCGCATTTAACCCTTGCCAGGCCGTGGCTCCTGTGCGCAAAGGAGGGGGAAGTGCCAGGACTGAAGGAAGCAGATCAAAGCCTGCCGGGGACAGAGGAGGTTTCCCTCGGTGGAGAGGCTGGGCGGTGCCAAACATGTCAACTTCTGCTTTTCAGATCTACCCAAGGTTGATGCAAACCGACCAACGGACAAGCGCCGCAAGCAACGGGACTCGCTGGCCAGGCCACAGAGGGAGACCCTGCCCAGAAGCCGCTCCGATTGCCATCCGGAACGTGGGAAGCTCCAGAGCCAGCAGCGAATGAGGATGCCTCTTCGAAGGCCCAAGAAGGCAGCTGGGAAAGGAGAGGCAAGGCAGGGCCAGCTGACTACAGAAGCCAAGGTGGGCGGGAAGGAAAAGCCAGCAAAGACGCCCACGGAGCAGGAGATTTAGCATGGAGACACCAACCCCCTCCCATGGGCCAGCCGTGGTCTCTGCGCCCATTATTCTGGACCCAAGGGGCCTCTCCATGTCACTTTGACTTTGAACAGGAGACGAACTCAGAAAGGAAGCAACCCCTGGTGTCAAGGCCACACCAGTCTGAAAACCCCAGTTTTGCCCTCCAGGATGAAGCTAGACCTCCTCTCCGCCCAGCCTGGCCGGCCCCTCAGTGCCTTCTAACGTGGACAGCAAGGGAAGACCCCGGACGACCACCCAGCCTCGCTCCACAAGCCCTCGAGGAGGCTTTGCCGAGGAAGAGGAAGGAACAGGGCCACACAGTGTGCAGCCCTTGACTGTCAGAGCGACTGACGCTCACCGGATGCACATCTTCGATTTCCCTACCTGAAAAGGTTAAGTGGGGTCGGGTCCCAGGGCAGGAGGAGATGATGAGGGAGACGACTCTTGAGGGGTGGCTGGACTAGAGCTCACGGCCCCCCGTTTTCCGCCTGGCGCCTTGAACTGCGGTGCTAAACCGGGTCTGAAGAGAGGCCTGCCTTGCCTCAAGCCATTTCGCAGAAACACAGACAAAACGTTTCCTTGCAGGGTTAGGGTTAACCGGACTGAAGCGCACAGATTTAGGACCGTATGCATCTCGCGGATGTGTCGGCTGCTCAGCACGACTTTGCAAAACTAAATACGCAGCACAGAGGGCGGGAAACGCTTCTCTGGATAACAGTGAACTGGAAGCTGTGCACGAGCCGGGAGCGTGGCCCAGCTGCAGACACGAGCAGTGCAAGTTTGGGCTGCATCCGCAGGAGTGTAATTCACAATTCACAGGGAATGATGGCTCCATTTTAGTTTGCTTCGGACGGGCCCACTGGGGAGCACCGTGTGTAAGCCTAAGTACCACTTTTTAGAAAAGATTTTGACTAAGTCCATACATCAGTGTTTCTCGGTCTTGGCGGCTTGAAGATATACGGACTTCAATTCCCAGAATTCCCCAGCCAGCAAGAATTCTGGGAGTTGAAGTCCACACATCTTCAAGCTGCCAAGACCGAGAAACACTGAATTAGATCAAGTTAAGGGAAGGGCGATTAAGAGTCGATCCCCTGCCCCAGCCATGAAGGAAGGTTGTTTGATTTTACCTTTTGAACTGGCCTTGCAAAACAGCGTTTTTAGCTTTGTGAACGAAGCAAGCAACTGCGTATCCTGGCTAATAATCGGAACCAGGTTTCCCCCCCAAAACTTACCAGGGGGCGTTGCCAAAAATGCCTTTGCATTTCCCCATTACCTTTCGACTAACCCCAACGCAACTGGGCCAGCTCTCATCCTGAGCCGGCAGTCAGGAATACAGCTCGTGCCCCGGCTGTGGGGCCGGGCAACATCTTAAGACCGATGTTTTGATGTTTCCTCCATTTCAATGGTTGACGTCACTTCTGTACTGTAATTCTGTAAGTGACGGGCGCCATACAGGTTTGGTACATTAATCAATAAACGGCCCTGGCCCGGCTTTTTAGCCAGGGAGGACAGGGCCCCTCTAAACCTTTGGCGGAGCACTGGCACTCCTCCCCTGCTCCAGCGATGCGCCTCCTGCCCTCCCTGAATGCCCAGCCGTGGGCCTGAAGATGCTCTTGAAAACCCTGAGGACTAGGAACTTCGGAGTGTATTTTCGAGCTGGCACGGCAAGATGCCAAGGCTGGCACCCGAGCTGGTCTCCAAGGCCTGCCACACTCGCGGCGGAGGTCCGCCCCACTCCAGCCAGACCTGGGCGCCGCCCGCCGGAGTTACGACGAGGTGCGGACGCCCTGAAGCGGCCCGCGGCGGCCGTCGGGGCGGAGGGGGCGCGAGCGCGCGTTCGCCGCCCGGGCACGCGCAAGCAACGCCGCGCCACGTCCCCCGGACGAGCAGCCGGGCCGGGCGGGCGCTGAAAGGCCCCGGCACTGGGCCGGGCCTGACGGAGGCGCCCTGCCGCGTCTCGGCGGCGAGCGGGAGGCCGAGCGCGGCAGGGACGCGGGGCCCC